>JACJUY010009598.1:8029-18938 GCA_014220935.1 Platorchestia sp. MABIK | reverse complement strand
CCTAAACATTACCCTAAGGTACCCCTGATTACCCTAAACTGGGGTAATTACCCTGCTCGTGGAAACACTGCGCACGCCTGCTGTGCCCTGGACTGCGTTCTTCCAGTGCAAACACTCGCCACTCTTTTGCAACGTGCTCTTGCACGCGATCCAAGGATGTGAGCTTCCAATGCGAGTGTCAATGTAAACGCAGCTCAAGTTTTAGTTTGAGCTTTTTACCCTTGGTAAAATTTAAAAATCAAATTAAAATTGCTGATGTTAGCGACTTCGTTTTGTAAAAGAGAAGATGCGCTGAGACGTGAACCCTCACAAAGTTTCTGGTATTAAAAATGGGCATCAGGCATCATTTTGCACGAACTTTTTTTTGTTCGGTACTGCAAAAGAACACTTCATCATTGCGTGAGGAGCTTGAATAACTGAATCAGTACTTCCAAAAGATCGTCAAATAATCGCAAGCATAAAAATAGAATCAAGGAAAGTCAACTCAAAGGACAACCGAGAAGGAACAGAGCGATAATGGTGAAATCTTCTGGGTTCAGTCAATTATTAGGCGATTACGTGCGGGCTTTTGAGGGACAATGGAAGCTGGCTTGAGTTCTAATTAGAAGCCATTGAAGTGCATGTGAAAATTTTACGAAAATTGATTGGGACATGTATGACATGGCCTTGATCCTAACTTACCAGGCACATATAAATACGCTAATTAGGAAACTTGTGAGTATTGACAGATGCGTTAACCTTCACTGCTCATGTTAGATATGTCAGGGAAGCGGCTTCGAGGTACATCTCATGCAGTTGAGTCAGGGCTGCCAGGTTGACATTTTGCTGGCCAAAATTATCAATTTGGGCCTTCGTCAAATGAAATGTAACCAGAAAAACGATTCCCTCCTGGCCATTTAACGTCTTGCATTCGAATAGGGTTGTTACATGCTGATTCACCTTAGCATCAAGTTTATTTATTTTAAAATGTTCAATATAAGTAAGCAAGAACTTAGAGAGCTCTAATACAATAACGCAGCACAATGTTGCTTACCTTGTGACGCCGAGACTCGACGCGCTACTCTTGCCAGTTGGTCTACTGCTGCCTCCGCCGACCTCGCGACCACCGCTCCTGTGATGCAGGTTTCAAATGAACAAAACTTGGTAAGCTATACTCGGGATTTATGTCAACACGAATGAGCAAGTCCAATGAGAGTTTCTGCAGAATATACTGTAAATTAGTTTCGGTAGAATGATTTTTTTCGAATTCGAAATGTTTAATGCGAATTGTTTTATCCGAAATGTTTATTGCGAATTGTTTAATGCACAATGTTTAATGCGAATTGTTTTCTCTGAAATGTTTATTGCGAATTGTTTAATGCACAATGTTTAATGCGAAATGAGAAAATTCGTGGGAGCCAGGCATGAACCGAATTTATATTTAGCATGTTTTGTTCATAATTTTGTTTACTTTAACAATTGTATTAGCAGCGCAGTAAAATGACACGCTTGTCCTCATTAGATAAGATTAGATTGCATTGTAAGACGGTTTTACCCTTTCCAACCACAACAGAGGAGTTTTCAAGAGAGGAGCAAGGAAGCCACCGTTTTGCACGGAATGAAAGGAAAAGGGAATCTATGCAAAATATGTGTTCCCACAACCTGCACATAGAACCAGCAAGAAAAAAGTGTATGAAAAATGAAAGTTGAAGATGAAAGTATTGGTTCTCAAAAAAAAAAGAACTGCAGGAAACCGAAAAAAATTGTGCCTTATTGAAAATAGAAATCTATTCTTTTTCAACAAAATGCAAGCCTACTGGTCCTTTAGCTCGGAACTCCACATCTTCCTGAGAACGCTAATTCCCAAGACACGATGGCCTGAAGAGATACCCCAGTTAGTCAAAAGAGGATTAGGAAGAAAGGAGGAAAGCAGCATACTGTATGGAGTTAAAAAAATGCACAATCTATGCACAAAGAGCATAGAAACAGTAATTTGAGAAAGAAGTTCAAGAAACTGGATAAAAACTGAAGAAGAAACTGATAGTAAAAATAGGTCAGCAGTGAACCGGAAAACAAAATAATTCGAAACAAAACAATAAACTTATTTTATTTCAACAAAATCATGGCTTATCTAACTTTTAGCTCGGGACCTCGCACATTCCCCCTGGGAACGCTAATTTACGTAGATACACAATATGTACAGGCGTGGCCAGTGATTTTTGGAGAAAAGCGAGTTTTTCTGTTTTCTCGTTAAACTAAGGTGTTGTTTTGTGTAGTTTTTAATTGGTTGCTCCCGGAAAACATTATAAAGGGTTAATAAAAATTTTAATTGCTCACAAACAATTTTTTATAGCCTGCAAAACAAAAAAGTAATTATTCTCAATATTTGCAACGTTGACCACGTTTCTTCAAAACTGTTTTTATGCGCTTTGGCTTACTGTTTAGTAATTTTTCAACGATATAATGATCAAAGAACCTTCACTCTTCTTTAATTAGGGCTCCAAGTTGCACAAAATTAGTTGACTTCTTCTTGTTCACTCGACTTCTGATGATCGACCATAAATTTTCGATCGGATTCAGATCCGCCGAAATTCCAGGCCATGGACCCAAAACCACCACTACATTGTCATCAAGAAACTTTTTAACTACTCTTGCTTTACGACAAGGAGCCCCATCATGTTGGTAAACTACCTCTTAGTCGGGAAACTGACCAGCTATCGTTGGAAGTAAATGATATTTTAAAACTTTCAGGTACCAGGCCGAATTCTTTGCTGTATTTTGATGTAAATTCGTCAGTGCTCCAGTTCCCTTACCTGAAAAGCAACCTCAGATGCGAAGAGTGACGGAATGCCTGACCGTCACTCCTTGTTAAATCTCCCGCCTTTTCTTCGTCGCACGAGGATTTTCCCGAAAATGAAAAAGGGGGAACGGAGATTCATAGGAAAAAGTGATTTTGCCTCATAGTTTAACAGTCCAATGCTGGTACTTCCTGCAAAAATTGTGCTGGTCTTTGATGTTCTTCTCCGTCAAAAGAGGTTTCTTCGCTGCTCTCCTTGAAGCAAAACCGTTGTCGAAGAGTCGACGTCGAACAGTTCGCGCTGAGGCAACGCCATCCCTCTCCCATTCTAGCGCAAGCCCTGAACAGCTGGCAGTCCTTTCCTGTAACGATCGAATAGCTTAGTAAAGCCCAATCTTGACGAACCAACGACAATTTTTTCCCGCCTGGGGTTGTCTTCGCCACTATAGATTTTGTCTCATTGAATCGCTTTATCAACCTGAAAACAATTGACGATGATGCAAGTTCCTGCACAACGATTTCGTTTTTTTATTGACCACTCTGATGGAGAAGAATGATTGTTTTCCTAGTATCTTCCGAAATAAGCATGATTTTAAATCTGGTAAAAATTAATTCTAAATCTAAAAAAAATTGTTCGACAAAATTTTCAAAAATGTACATGCCAATCACCTTGTAAACGATTTCTTCATCAGTTCCAATGCCCGTATCAGCTTTTAAATCAGCACAAATAGATTTTCCGTTTTACAGGGGGAAAAAATTGGTAAATTTTTAAGAAAATCCACGTAACTTTTTTTAAAGCTCGTTTCTAAGTAGCTTTGCTACAGTATAGGAGTGTCAACGATTAGTCATGAGTATATTTAGATTCTGAAATAAAGTGCTGAAATAAAAAAGTTTTCTCAAAATTATTGGCCACACCTGTAGTTGCATCCCCAGCCCTGAGGGATCCAATTCAAAGAAATACAAACCAACTCAATGGACATAAAATCAAAGGGTCTCGAGCATTTTCAACCATTGACCGTCTGTATTTTTCACTTTTATTACTATTATAAGAACCACCTTAATTAAATTGGCTCTGACATCAGGTTATCACCGACATCAGAATGGGGACGGAACTGCCTCTCTGCAGTGAACTTCAAAGGACATAAAAGGGCTCAAATTCGATGCAAAAAAATTAACATTTCTGAGCATTTTGATTGAATTTGCCATAAAATGGCACGTGGGGCAGTTAAGAGCCAAGTGTACGGAAGACGACACACACAATAACGTTCTTCAGATGAAACTGCAACACCTGCTGTGTTCACGCTGTCCAGTCGAGCGGCGGCTATCGAATTTTGAAATGCAAAGATAATCTGCGATGAATACAAATAGTCATTTGTGGCATAGTTCGTTAAACTCAAAAGCTTCGTCACGGATGGGGCCAATTTTGTAAATCTGTTTTTCTCATAACAAATTCCATTGAAGACCTGCGCGTCACTACACAGACCAGATGTACGCCTGCAGACCTGCGCGTCACTACACACACCAGATGTACGCCTGCAGACCTGCACGTCACTACACTGACCAGATGTACGCCTGCAGACCTGTACATCACTACACAAACCAGATGTACAGACCACCTCATCAAGACCCACATAACACTCAGTCATTAATCTTCTTTGTCAAAGAAGACAAAAGCGAGAAGCTGCGGCTCGTTAGTTACGCGGACGACCGCCTGGAATGTGGTGCTCTCGAGCCGCTTTGCCCTCATCGAGGCGAATACAGGAGAGCTCATCCCATCTCTTGGCGCTGGTTCCTTGAGCAGTTCATATCGCACTAGCGCAACAGCTGTCAGCGTAAATTCTGTTGTCGCCTTGGCTACCAGACGTGGAATTTGATTTCGTCTATGTCCTCATGTTGGAGGATTTTTTTAAAAAAAGCTTGAGCAGTAAATATCTAGCAACTCTGGTCTTAAACTGTCTGATTCCTGCATCCTTGTTGGGTTGCTCTCAAGTAAACGTAAAATTCGAATTTTGTAAGTAAAACATCAAACTAGAAGAATTTGCCAACAGTAAAAAGAGGTAGCGTAACTCAGTCGACTTGGATGAACGTAGGATTTAAGTTTTGCGCAACAGCCACGTAGCTCAAGTGGAAGCCTGGCGTCAGCGCAGCAGTCCCGTCGGTAAATTGTACCTTAAAGTGAATTATTATTCCCGCTCAGGGGGTAAAAATGAATCGCAATGTCAAGCTCAACTTGGTTAATTTGGTCCGTCATCTCCACGACCTGCGAACTAGAAAGACCACTATAAAAACCTTCGAGTGATTTATTGGGCAGAAAGTACGGAGGGAACTTAAAGATGCAAGGGGTTTGAGGAAAATTAAAGATGGGAAAATTTATGATACAGAGGGTACGGAGGAAATTAAAGATGCAAGGGTTACGGAGGGAACTTGAAGGTAACACATCTGAGGGGTGCTTACACATCTGAGTGGTGTAACAAGAAGTTCATGAAACACGAAAAAGTTGAAGAAGAAAGTAACATGTGGTGAAAAACCGGACAGCAGTAAACCGAAAAAGGGGATCTTAACATAGCAAAAATTATTTTATTTCAGCAAAAAGAAGGCCTACCTAACTCTCTGCTCGGGCCCTCACACATTTTCCCTCTGGAAAACACGTCGGCCTTCAATCGGTGTCAGACTGGAGAGTTCGTCTCCTGCTTGCATCGCTATGAAGGCTCAAGGCAATGCGTTTACATGCAGTTAGAATCAATAAAAGTTTTGCACTGAGCAGCTGCAATCTAAATTATCTCGTCGTCAAGTATTTTACATTTCAGTTCATCACAAAAAAATTGAATGGAGTAAAAACAATGTGAAAATTAAATGGCAGGGCTGGGGGTTGGGTATCAAACGCCAATTGAACAGATGTAAATCAGATGAGCTCTATTTCCGGTGAGTAAACCTCAATTTCAACATTTAACTTAACGTAAAGTTAATTTTGGTGATCAATTTGAAAACGGATCGTGCCTTTACGAAATTTTGGCTGAGCGTTTATAAAAATTCAGGTTGTTGATCAGCCGGTATATGAAAATCCTCCAGTGACCCCCGGTGATTGATATATTATATGAAAATTTTAGCCTCTCTTTACAACAACAGAGATGTTCAAAGAGAGGAAGAATGAAGGCACCATTAAGTATGGAGTTAAAGGGAACGCGGAATCTACGCACAAGGTGCATAAAAACAGTAAGCTAAGAAACAAGTTCAAGAAACAAGATAAAAGTTGAAGAAGAAAGTAGTTATGGGCGCTGAAAAACAGGACAGCAGTAAACCGAAAAAAGTTGTCCATAACAAAATTAAAACCTATTCTATTTCCGAGCAAAAGAAGGCCTTAGATTTAGATTCAAAGACCGTCTGCCTACTGAACTGTGCTCTCGCATAATCTATAAGTTTTGTTGCCCGCTGTGTGGGTCCAGCTGTCTTGGTTGCACACAACGTAGTTTTAGAACAAGATTTTTCGAGCACGTTGGTAGGAGCTCCAAGACGGGTAGAGTTTTAGCTAAGCCATCTTTTTCAGCCATTCGGGATCACACAGAGCAGTGTAGTGTAATGGTAAGTAATCTGATTTTTCAATTTTAAGTTTCTGTACAAATAAAAATGACGTACATATACTAAAATCTTTTTACATTGAACAATTGAAACCAGCTCTGAATTCAATGTTGTCATCATTTCAGTTAGAAATAGCCTGATTTTCAAAAATAATTGCCGTGTAATTTCCCCATTTTCTTTTTTTGTATTATTTTAAGTTGTATAATTTTTGTCTTTTAGCCATATCGTATTTTCTGTATTTCAATTCGATATTACAGGTGTTGATAATGGCTTGAGCTTGAAGCCGAAATGTTCACTTATTAAAATGATTTTTAAATCAGCTCTCTTTACTATCATTTTTATTTTGAAACTGGCAAGAGTGCTCCAACCTAATGTATTAATCAAAAGAAGGCCTACCTAACCTTAAGTTCGGGAGCTCACATAGTCCCCCTGGGAGCGCTAATTCCCATGGAGACAATAGTTGTATCCCCCTGAGGGAATTGACCCCCGGTGGCCTTCACCGCACTCAAAGTGTTAATGTTATAACAGAAAAAAAACATTCCCAAGTAAGCTAAAAGTCAAACACCAAAGAAGCCGGCACAAAACCTGAGTAATGCCTCACAATGAGAACACGCACCAATATATCCCCATGGTTTCCTCCCAACAGCGGGCTTTGAGGGTTGAAATTGAACGGTGGTGAGATCGCGTGACGTACGGCGATTATTTCGAACCTGAATGTCATCTGAAATACAGGAGCACTTGTGACAAAATACATGCAGCGCGCAGTAGCTCTCAACACTTCCGGCACAGTGAAACCTAAATTGCAAAGTAGTTAGCTGATCACTGACACGAACACACTGATTACCTGACGCGTCCATGCTAACTGATGAGCTGACCAGTAAATCCATACTACATAGGGAAGATTGATTGCTTTTCGAGACATGGTGTCAAATTTTGAAACAATTTATATTGTCGTAGAGATACAGCTTGCAACGTAAGTTTGTTTTGGTCTATTTGACTGCAATTAGTGCTGTTTTTCTACGCAAAAATCTCATGTGTGGGCAATACATGAGCCAAATTTGAAAACTTTGGCCAGCAAAAACAGCACCGAGAGAAGCAAAGTTGGTTTAAGAGCTCTTTGTTTCCAGCAGCACAGCTACGTACACTGCACATCACGCTGCACCGGAAATTATTTGGGTAAATTATTGTTCAACACCTTGACTCTGATTGCGCGGGTCGTAAAGTTGATTTTGTTAGGTTGTAAAAAAAAAGACTGGGGAAATCGATTTACCCGCTTGAATAAATTTCTATCCTTTTTAAGAAATGTACAAAATGTAAGTGCTCAATAATATTTTCCTCGTATGATAAAATTCCTTTAAAAAAAGATAGCAAAATGGTTTGTTATGTTATTCGTGTATATTGGTGCCTATATGAACAACTTACCTAGTGGTTCACATTTGTCCCACTCCGTAGTCCAAGTGTTAAATTGAAATCCGACTCCTATGGCAAGCTCACCTCGACTTAGGACTACAGCTCCACACAACCCCCACTGCACACACACGCCTAGCCTGGAGCGAGGTATTCATCGTTACTTCAGCGTCCAATGATAGAGCTTTCTGCACGAGCACACCAGGTATTGTTTTCTCGCGACGAATGACCGAAGTTGAGAATCCAGTCCCATACAGGAGCTGCATCTTGTCGCGAGTAGTTCTCCTGCCTTGTCTTGTGTCGTAATGATGAATAACAATAAAGGTATTTCCAAAATTGATCTTCGTAGCCCCGAATCTCAGGAATTGATTTGGGTTTGAATCACGCCTTTTATTATTGAGTATTAAATTCTATACGAAACTAAGCCTTGAGAGACAAAACTTCCAATTGATAACTACGAAAAAAAACATGAAGAACTGTTAATTATGGAATTTAACTGCGATAAAAAACGGCTTCCAACATGCTGATATCTTTGTTTCAGGTTTCAATAAGTCACATCCTCCCACCAGTTTTTGTGGGGAGGGTTTTTTTCAAAATGCTATGAAATTCCTCGACTCCCAATTATTTTGCGCAGCTAAAGACCAATTTTTCCTTATAGGAGGTACTTAATAAATCGACTCAACATTCAGTGGTTGCAGTTCAATGTTAGTGTTGCAGACGATGCGAGTCGTAAACATTCAAAAAAACTAAGTATCGTGTAGAATTTCCATTAATTCTTTTCAGTGCAAATAACAGAGTAATTAATTACAACTAGGCGGAGCATCAGTAACGCATCTTCAACAAGTTTATTCTGAAATATAAAGAAGAGAATACATTCTGAGAAATTTTTCACCGTAGCAGGATATCAATCCTTGTCAAGTCGCTCACACGGGAAAAAGGTGAGGTCCCAAGTTGAGAGTTAGGCCGGTCGTCTATTCGTTGAAATAGAAAAGGATTTTTGTTTCTGTCCATCTTTCTCCGGTTGCCTGCTGCCCTGTTTTTCAACACCTAAAGTTTCTTCTTTAATTTTTATATTGTTTCATAAACTTTATTGCCAACTTGCTATTTCTTTGCTCAGGGAATCTTGTGAGGCAACACACGTTTTGCATAGATTCTGCTTTGCCTTACCGCCATTCTGAATAGGGCCTTCCTCTTACCTCTCTTTGAAAACCCTTTGTAGTGGATATGGAAGCTAATCCAACTCATTTAATCTAATCCTGGTCTCGGTAAAGTTACTTGATTTAAAGTTGCAATCTACACTGACATCCACGCACTCGGAAGGCTCGATCTTATTGACGTTGTAGCAATTCCGAACCATTAAAAAGGAAAACAGAAATAACGTAATGTTGCAATCCAACGACAGTTAATATTAAATTTTAACAATCCTATAATTTACAGAATAGAATCAGTTATTTGGCTTTTGTCAATATCATCACCTTTTGTAGGAGTCAAGCGCCCATCAGTGCGACGCCATCTTGTCCCACGCAGTCAACGGCAAACATTAAAGTACAATTATTCATTTTAAATCTTGTCCCAAAGTTAGGCGCATATATTGCTGGGAAACTTTATTTGTTGTACGCTCTGATTCTCCTTTAAATGGCACAAACGAGAACATTCATTTTAGAGTTCAAGGTCAAAAAGAATATTTATTCCATTTATTCAGTAACTTCCACCCAGTGCGGGAGCGAAACGTCAAAATTAAGGCAACTACATGTTTGAAATAACACAGAGGCCATTAGCAAGAATTTTCCACATTTCCAATCTCAATTTTTTACATTTTAGACGTAATTTTTCGAGTTTCACTGCTCGTAAAATTTTAAAAGAAAGTTCAGCAAGTTGATAGAATATTCGAGCTAACGTACAGCATTAATTTTTTCTTATATTGTTCAAAATACAGCACATAGATTTTCAAACGAATGCAATGTTTTCCTAATATAATTTTGTAAGCCTTCCCTAGACAATGAGAAGCGGACGTGCCTGTGAATGCAGTTCAAACTATGAACATTAGCACAACTTTGGTTCGTAATCTTCAGCAGTAACTTCAGGTCGGGGAGAATGGTAACCACAAACCCACCAAGAAGCAAACTATCCATCGCACAAACAAACTAATAAACTTTAGAGCAAACCTTCAAATGCACTAAATAAACGTGGAAAGAAACGATCGATAGCAACATTCATCCAATCGTGCGGCTTCATGAAATAAAATTCCTGCATAGAAGTTCGAGTAGCCGGGAGAACAATTTTTCCACTCGACTTAGCTCGGGATTCAAAGAAAGGATCACTGGCGGGTTGAATGAAAAGTCGGATTTGATCAACTACTCAGCTTCTCGGTCTTTTGACCCTCGGAACACTACAAGCAACATAGCTTACACTGCAAGCTCATGGAGTTAAAATTCCCCTGTGCTAAGTATTCTATTTCTTTTCGATGATAGCTTTCAAAATCCTCGTCCTGGTACTCAAACTATAATTGTTAGATTTGATTAGATTAGATGTTAAATTAAGCCTACATAACAGTAGAAAACACGTTCCAAAAAGAGAAAGGAACAAGAAACTGTTTAGTATGGTATTAAGGGAAGGCGGAATTTATGCACAAGGCGCATAGAAACAGTAAGTTGAGATGAGAAAGACGTTCATGAAACAAGATAAAAGTTAAAGAAGAAATAGTCAGTGCTGAAAAACAAGACGGCAGTGAACTAAAAAATTAGTCTCCAACAAAACAAAAACAAAAAATTATATTACATCAAAAGAAGGCCTACCTAACGTTTAGCTCGGGACCTCACATATTCTCCCTGGGATTTATAATTGTTAGCGACTGATTATATAACCATCAATATTTCACGAAAAATGTGTTGTGAGCTATTTCACGAGAGCTTTACTGATATGAACGAGTTTGAGTGCGTTCCGAGCATTAATCTAGATTCCAGAATGTTATGTAAACGCAGAGCACCGAACATAATTTGAAGAATAACAGTTAACAGCAAGGAAATGCTAAAGGTAAGATGACAGCCACTCTCGTGAGGTGTTGCTGCCTCCTGACCAGCGTGTAGTGTTCTCCCCCAGGCTGCAACACGCTTCGGGCAGACTTTGAGATATCTTTTTCGTGACTGGATA
>JACJUY010009597.1:17043-27964 GCA_014220935.1 Platorchestia sp. MABIK | reverse complement strand
AAGTAGTTATACTCAAATGTGTCCATTGTTCTAGACTTAATTAAGGGACAATCTACTGCTGTATACTACTGCTGTATACTGGAGTTCTACCCTTTCTACTCTCTCTCTTTTTCAAATGAATTTCTAGCTTGGAAAAACGATTATGTGAGATTTAGCAGTAGAACTGTAAGCATTGCAACAAACATAAATGTGCACTCACTGGGGTTGCCAGCTTGCTGCTTGTTGATGAGGTAGGAGTGGGAGGAGCAAGTGTAGCGCGGCCCCAGACTGGGCGGCTCATCGTAGTAGTCGGGCTCGTACCGGTCAGGGAACGGCAGGCAGATACTACCAGTCTTGCACATCGGGAACGAACACGGGCTCTGGATTCGAAAGAACATATTTATCTGAAAAGGACGTTGAAGTTGAGAAAATACAAGCCTTGCGATGGAAATTTTGTCGAGTTAAAATGCACTCGCCACAAATAAAAAGCACATTTTGTGAATCATGCGAGAGTTTTATTAGAATCCTCATTGGTAATTTGAGTGACGATTGATAATGCATTCATATGCCAATCGTCAAGCATACGTTTTATTTCATAAGCTCTTTACTCTGCAATGTTTTTAAACACGGTAAAGCTGTGAAAAAAAAACAATTAAAGTTTATTTTGACATAAATCATCTTTTATGTGGGTGTCTTCATCTTTTATTCGAGAGTCTACCTTATGTAGCCCTGAGTTTTGAAAATTAGAATGTTTTCGCTCCTCCGACGTGAGTAAACACATACCTCGTCTTAGAACGTGAATAAGACTTAAGTTTTTCAAACACATACCTCGTCTTAGAACGTGAATAAGACAAGTTTTTCACTCTAAGACTTGAGCTTGATTCGTTTTTTCAGCTTTGCAACCATCTCTCATTTTTCTTCATTTCAATGATTGACTTGTGAAAACATTTCTTAATTTCAGTTTAGATGTCAACTACTTCAATATTTCCTTTCTGAATCCATATGGTTCTAAATCTTACTCAATGATTATAAGCCACAGATGGCGATTCATAAATATTTCGTTGGTATCGGAAACTCTCAATCAGAACTTCTTCATATTAGCCATGGCGTTCTTCAAGGACTGGTTTCGGGACCACTCCTGTTTTTCACATCAATGTTCTTCATTCTTTACATTCATTCTTTTTACTCGTGATAGTGCTCTATATTCTATCATTCTTAATTAGAAGTATAATTACATGTTTAAGTGAATAAATTGCTATCTAAAAAGTCTCGAAGTGACTTAAATCAAATTTAAACATGAGTCAATGTCGATATTACTAAATTTGTCCTATTGTCCTACAAGCAAAATGCGTCTCTTCCTTTCATTAAAATCGTAAATGGCCTTATTGAGAAAAGTAATTCATCCATAGCCCTATGAACAATTATTGATACCATTTCGATTCTCAAAGAGCGTATCTCGTACATTGTCACTAAAGTATCTAAATGATTGTAAATTCCAAGTAGTGGAAGAAATGTAGTACCATAAGAAGCTCTGAAAATACTCTATAGAATATTATTCTATCCATTTAACCAATATGTAATATTATTATGACAGAGAATAACAAAATTGAAATGAAAAACTTTTACGCATCAACGGAGTCATTGTAACAAAAAGAAACTTCGAATACAAATTCCAATTTAGAGAATTCATTCAAATTCCCATGAATTGTTCATGTCTACCTCAGTTTTTTAAGAGTAATTTCACATCTAACCAATGAAAAATGGGGACGATGAAAATCTTTGACAATTCGCTTCATTTCGTACTGGTTATCACGATTATTCAATTAGAAATCGAAGCATATTCATACTCTTTGCTATAACATACCTCGATCTCATTAGTTTTCAAGCCGTTGAAATTAAGATTTGAAAATCAATGCTTTCTAACAACTGTGAAAAAAATCAGAGCATTTAAAAGTTTTCGACATCATTTTCCTATCTAGATATTGATGTATCTAGCAGTTAAAAAGAAGTAATTTTGATTTTATTCGATGGTTAAAAAAATAAGTCATATTGTTCAGAAATGAAACTGTACCTGAATCTATTCCGCAATATGTGGTTCTTGTTACGATACGAGCTTGGGCCTGTTGGCCTCTCGTTACGATTGAGGAATTCAAACCTCGACAGTCAGAGGGGAAACGGAAAAAGAAAGGAGAGAGAAATACACAGAAAGAGAGGGGGACAGAAAAGAAAGAAACTAGGAATAGCAGTGTTCGCATGGTGCACCACGAGTTTACCTTAAATTTGTCAGCATGGATAATAACGACAAAATTTTAAAGATTTAAACATATTTTTATTTAACGTTGAACACGTGAGTTAAATGGGTTGATAATCAACAAGCACATCCTGACACAAATGACACACAAAATGAGAGACGTGCGCCTCGAATCGTAATGAGCGCCAGCAACGATTGCATGTTTTAACGCTACACAAAATTTCTTATGGACACTATCAAAAGAAGATTTGCTCACAGTGAACCAGAATCAGAAATTGAGTAATAGCTGGGCTAGCGTACGCACGAAGTAAAAAAATGGGGACAATATAAAGACAATAAAACCCTTGACTCACACAAGGTGTTAAAATGCGGAACACTTTGCGCTACGCACAACGTGAAACTCTCACCATCACAATTGAAACCAAATCAAAATTACTCCGGATAGCGCGCCATTTCACAACACTTTTCAATGTGATTCTTGTTTCCAACTTGCACTCTTGTAATCACTGTTTCAATTTCTCAATACCAAAAAAATTCCTAAGCTCTTCTCTGATGCGTTGTTGGCGTTGATATAATACCGCTTCCACTTGATGCTTGAAGAAGTCACGCCAGGCTAATCCAAGCTGCTTCCCCTTGCTTCTCAGGTGTCAGCCGGTGTTGCTGTTAGGCTGTCTGGCGCCATGTCAGCCCATTTTCGACGGCTGCCGATTTTGGTTGCACTGCCCTCGCTGGTGTTTGCAATTCTTTGCGAGGCGCCCAATGCACTGTCTGTTCGCTCCATGCTGCCCGTTGAAATTTTGAAATCTTGCAGAGGCTGTCGGTGTGCGATTAGCACAGACGGAGTCTGTGCACTTCATTGCCTGGCGTCTGATTAGTCTCGATGGTCGTCGATCGTTAGTGGTGCTGCTTTTGCTGTCGCAGAGTCATGGCAATGGTTGTTTAACGTTGCTCGCTTTCTTGGTAGCTTGCCTTTTTCTGGCCTTCTCGGTGTGTGTTTCCACAGACTGATCAGTTCTGAGGCTTTTATTCAAATACACACTCTGTCGGGGAAGGTCGGCAGGAGCACCTGCCCTCCCCGCTCCGACACTTCTCTCGCACCAGTTTTCTTTCCAACACCTCGATTCTTCTTGTCGCACCCTTATATGTACGTCGCTCGGATCCTTCTCGAATGTTCGCAGTTGTGAAAACAGCGTTCTAATCCTGATTGGTGGAATTCTCGCTTGTTCTGACGTCTCGAAATTTAATTGGTGCGTGCTTTGTCACACCCTCTCGCGCGATTGTCTCTCGAGCGCTCATTGGCTCCGGTGGTGGGGCTTTTGTTTAGGCCAACCCTCGTATCCTTCTAGGCTCGTTCCCACGCCTACTCGCACCGGCTTAACGGTCTGACATTCCAAAGATCTGTCGCAGCTTTCCGTGCTCTACCTCAAACTAGCCTAGCAACACATTGCATTATTATAAGATATAAGGAGATATTTCACTACAGTTCTCGTTTACACAATTTCAATCAATGGAGTATTAACATCCTTTTCCCTTCTATTAGAGTTAACAACTATTTGATCAGTCTTGTGGACACTTGAGGCAAATGCTCTAGATTAAATGAAAGGGTTAACATAGGATAAGTTTTGTATAGAATTGTGCCGCCCTTTTACACCGCTTGCCGATGAACCGCATAAAAGCGCTCATCGTGTCTGCTACAGCGCATTTTGACTCGTACTTTCTTAATGTAAACAGCAACATCCGCGTTATCAGCACGGCGCTCATCCACCAGTCACATTGCAGGCCAGTATCGACGTAACCTACAAAAGATTTGTGAAAATAATCTGGTGAAGAAGTAACTTGAAACGTGGTTACAAACTATGACGACTTAGAAGAATCCCTACAGAGCAGTGAAAGAACAGTAAGAGATCTTCACAGCAACGTATTATAAGAGAACAATAAGAGAACTCAGCAACGTAAGCAGCTCCTAAGGAAAGAAACAGCAGTGTGAACATCATCTACAACGACCTTCACCTCCACAAGCGATTTTACAATGATTTTACATCGTTCATCGGGCGACAACGGTGGTTTTACGTCGAACATCGGGCGACAACAGTGATTATTTTTCGTGCTTCCGGCGACTTCAGACCTAAAACTTCAATTTAAGCTAAGTAAAGCAGCAACAATTAATTGTTACAATACCGTGCCTCAACTCGTTGCAGGGTAGGCAGACAGCTTGCATCAGCAGTTTTTTGCATCAGTTAGAGCGCGCAGGTAGCAAGGTCGAGCGCTCTGCGGTCAGTTACACCGAGACGTTTGCTGCGAGCTATCGTGTTTAATTTGCGCTGATTTCACGGTCTAAGAGCTGACTTTTAAAGTGAGTGGCAGCAGCTATTTTTGTGTTTCTATAGGAGTGTTACTGGAAGTGATTTTGAATTGTAGATTGTGTTTTTTATTGATTTATTCACTATAGCATAAGCTGAAATTGTGCTACTGTTAGATTGTATTGACTTGTGTTAAGGAATTAAGCAAATGTCTGTAACTGGGATCAAACCAATAACGATAGGGTAAACAGACCGGTAAATATGCCCGAAACTTCGGTAACCAGCGTGGCTGGACTGAGTATAATGACTATGACGGATATATTGGTGACAGAGCCATAGGTTTCCTTGAATGCCTTCTGTAGCCTGTACAACAATGCAGAGCATGTAAATGCCACTTGTAGTTCACGGCAACACGATCAGTGCAAACCTAGCTGAATCAGCGGTCCCTGCGATAAGTGTGCGAAAGAAGGATATTTTGTTAGTGACTATATAGTTTCAGGAGACGATATTTCGAGAGTATCACAGATACAAAAGCAACGAAAACAGAGGCGGTGAAAGCCGCAGTCAGAGGCGGTAATAGCCGCAGTAACCAGCCTAACCAGTAACCAGAGAGTCCTGAGAAAGGAACCGATGAGTTTTACAATAGATTATGTAGATAGTGGTGTGTCTGTTGTTGTAAGAGGTGCGTTTCAATTTTTCCCAAAGGTTCGCCGAACGCTTTTGTAAACCCAACATGGCGTAAACGATTGACTAAGTAGCGATCTGTATAACTTGCGCTAATCGATAGAGACAGTGATAAATGTAAAATCACGTGCCTAAATGGAGAATTGTATCCCAGTAAATGAGCATTAGGGGTATTAATCACCCAATCCGAAGGTACTAAATGCAAGTGCTTCGATAATTAAAGACGGTCAGTCCGAAGGTACTAAATGCAAGTGCTTTGATAACATAATTGAAGACTGTCAGTTTGATTACGACCCAGAGTTATAAGGATAAATAAAGAAGTGAACAACAAGTGAGCATAATAAGTTAGTGTTACTATGAATATCGTAAATAACAGTAAATGTTGTTCTGATGATTTCTGATGTCATTGCTCAGAGTATGAGAAAGAAGTACATAGTAAACCGGGATGGTACGTAGTAAATAAAAGATTGAGTAATATTCAGTAATACTGTTGAGTAATGGTATTGAGTATTGAGTAATGGAATTTATATTGCAGAATCTCCTGTTACGATAAATGAGAATGAGGTAGAAAAAGGGATTTACCTATAGAAGCTATAAATGAGAAAGAGAGTTGATCAAGCTTTAATCGTGGTGGAAATAAACACGATAACGAGCGAGGTAAGACGTGGGTCAGTGGGTTCTCAGTTCAATCCCGTTCGTGGTGGAACTTTAATGCCATAAGCTAGGACGTGGGTCAGAGGTTTGCATTGAAGATGCTGTTACCCTTGTGTTGACGAACAGGTAAATTGTGTACCAAATGAGAATAATGAGAATGGTAAAAAATGAGAATGTACCCAATGAGCCAATAGAAATAGAAAGCTGCACGATTGTGTAGAGCTATTAAACAAGGGTAAATAGAATTAGAAATCTGCGCGAATGTGCTGAGCTGCACGCAGCTGATGATGCCTGCACAGTGTTTGCCAGACGCAAAGCTGCATCAAGGCATCGAACGCTGGCAAGATTGCCGGAGCGGCTAGAGTGCTAGACGCTGTAAATGCTGACCCAGACGCCGCACTTCCGGTGCCTCAGACTCGAAGACCTCAACGGCTAGACTACGAGTGAAAGATGAAAGATGTGACTATGATTATGACTATGTGAATAGTCAAGAAAGATGTGTCTTGTACTATTGACGAATTACAGAACAAAAGCATGTATGGGAGGCATTATCATGGTCTGAACATTCCCAAAAGTTATACGAACCATGTTCTGCCCCTGTGTAAGGCTACATAAAAACGCTTACAACTTATGACTTGACTGTTGCACGATTGCATCTTCTCTTCGGAATACTCTTAGGAAATCCGTGTCGAAGTTTAGCAAAAAATCGCGGCTCAGAATTTTTAATTTATCCGAAAAAGCATTTACGTACATACTAGGTAAAAACGTTGTTTAAGAGACAACCGCGTGCCTGACACTTTCGCAATGAAACTAAATTTATCTTTGATAGACCGTACGCACTGATAGAGAACTATTTGCATGGAAGGTCTAATTTTTAGTAGCTTGGCGTACTCAGATAAAAAATTGTTGTAATGTAAGAATAGATCAGAGCCTTCTCGAATTTTATGATCAGTTAAGCTTTGTGCCATTCCTGTAAAGTTTTATGTCATGTATGTTGAAATATTTCAGTTGTAAAAGAATGTAATTTACCGTCAAGCCCACTAAATTTCCGACCGGACAAGTTACTACTGATTGAACGATTAAAATTTAGAGCCATTAATGTCAACAATAATTTTTTACCTCGGCAGCTATTCGTGTTTGCGTAACGAAAACTTATGTTCTCATGTATGGGCATTTTGTATGTTTCTTATGTACGTTCTTATATATGAGTCTCAGACACGCAGTGCTTCTTAATCTTTTGCTTAAGACTAAATGTAATGCGATATGTCATGCAATATAATGAACCGTTTACACATTATGACAATTTGTAATGTTCATGTTCAAAACACCACGGTGATTGCTAAAATGCGATGCAAGAACTGTCGGCCTTACACATATTTGTACACCTTTTTTTCGTGTGTCGTGTCTGAGAACGCTCAAGTTTTGATCAAAATGTAAACGCTGAATTGACAACTAAAAAAAGGCTTGAATTTTCCACTTGTAGTCTGAGACTGCTGATGAGAAGAATTGAATGAGAGGACGAAGTGTTTTTTTATCTCAAATGTAGATTCAGAATTCTGTCGGTCCTTATTGACTCAGCATTTGTTTCTCTGGGAAACGTTTGAATGCTAATGAGAAATAAGTTTTTGTTTGCCATTCAATGTTTGACTTAATATTTTAATGGAAATTTACTCATTTTGACCAAAAAAGCAACATTTGGAAAGTGATCTTTCTGTTACTGCATTCGTTTTTAATTTTGCTTCATTTGTGCGTTCATGCATGCATCCATGTTTTACATTATGCGCTATGGCCATGCTGATCGCACCGTTTCAGTTCCATGTTGAGCGTGAGCGAGCTGCTTCCTGACGTTATTCAAGACGGTATCAAGACACACGCGTATCAAACCATCCGCGAATCAAGACACGGCATGAACAAAGGGAATATACTTTGGTTTACTTTGTAGTTATATTGGTTAACATTTTACGTTTTGTGGTAGCTCACCGAAAATTTTCAACCGAATTAGAGCTCGCTATTGGACACGTGATTAGGGGCATTTTGTTGATCGAATTTGTTCGTATGATTGTAATTTTCTTCATCCACTTTTGTTGTATCACTAAGCCGCGTTGGTACAGGTGAAGATAGTTTTGGTGAGGCTTGCGCTGTGAGATCCACAATTTAGTGCACTCTGAAGAATATTGGTATAAATGCGTAGGAAATCATTTTTATCTACGGAATTTAAACTTTTCTACAAAAAGAATATAATTTTTCTTGCTATAAATGATGGTCGCAAAAATGTTTTTTATTAGCTGTAATCAGTGACAAGATCGTAATTCCATCGATTAAGTTTTTTTGCAAAATCTTCTTATTAACTCTTTTCACACTCACAGAAAATATGTTCTTCGAGTTAATCAAACAATTTGAAAAGCATGTCCCCACTTGTAGAGGGATATGGATCAAATGTACCCTCACCTCGGAATCAAAACTCCTCTCAACCGCTTAACTAAATTAATTGGGGAGAGATAATGATCCTAATTGTGTCGTCTATATTAATACTATTGTTAGTCCCTTGCCGAGTTACTTGCGTTAGTTGCCCTGTTGAGGCGATGTAGCATGTAACCCCTTGCTGTTTTTAAACTACCGTATTGAATCACACGTATTTAATCATATTTTTAGTATTTAATCACCTTAGACTTTGGTAATTATTTGTTCAAAAATTTGTTTCACAATGGCAGGCTGTGCTACCATTGTTGCTTCCCAAATCAGAAATTAGTCGTATTCGAGCGTGTCATTGAAATGTTAACCAGCGGTATGTGTCATTGATTTGATACTTTGGAAAAATGATCGATTATTCGAATTAGTCGATTAATCGAAATCGATCATTTTTGAGCCGAATGATATTGGAGAGGGAGAGGCCTGTGTCGCCCTCCTTACACCGTTCCCCGATGAGCCGCATTAAAGCGCTCATCGTGTCTGCTACGGCACATTTTGTCTCGCACTTTCTTAACGTAAACCACAACAGTCCGCCATTCTACAAGCCTCGCATTCCATAAAGTTGAAGACTTTGAGCCAGCAGCTTTCTCTAATCTCGCCTAAGACCAACGGAGTCGCAGAACGCCCTAGATATTATTGAACTTAGTTGGGCCCAAAAGTAATCACACATTGTCAGGGATACCCAAATAACCGCTCCGTATTACTGAAACTAGAATTCAACTTCTAGCAAGTCTTGCAATGTGTCTTCCTAGCATCTGTTCCTATTACCATTACCATGGCGTTGGTGTCTCTGACCCAGGTAACTATGAAGTCTCCAATGCTCTGCTCATTTTTTAAAGACTGTGACAAATCATTTAGGTTTCGTTTACTTTTCGATAACTTATTAGTGTGATCTATGTAGGCAGCACTGCAGTCGACACCTGAAGCAGCCTGTTCTGTAGCTGATGCATGGTCACTGTTTGTCTTACCTGCTACTTCTTCGGGCTTCAGTCATGCACGCCAATACAGTGTACAATCTTCTACTCCTATGTGTGCTGGAGGCGGGTGCTAAATTAAATCTGATGTGGACGTCACCTATATTTGTGAAATGTCAATAACGCCCACTATTTATATGTGTCTATTATTAGAACGTGTTTTATCATTCGTTTGAAATATTAAAGTATTAAACCGTAATGAGTGTAAAATCCTGCAACGTTTAGAAGTGTAAGGGGCGGACGAAATTCCAATGGAGGTACGTAAACGCAACAAAGGCGATTAAGTGTAGCCTTTGGTGCTGAGAAACCGACTTTAAATCCCAACATACCCCAACTTATCAATTGGAAGAATTCTAATTACGGATTTTACGGATGCATTACAAGTAAAATTAAATTGTTTAAATATGACAGTTTCCGATGCCCACGGCCAACAGAATTAGCCAGCAACTCACCTGAAGAAAGTCCTTTTTGAGGTAAAGAGTCCAGCCCGCCGCAGCGTCAGGCATCTGCATGTTGCCTTCAGGGACACCCACGACTTCACAAGTCCCTGCGGCCTCTGCAGAATACGTTTGTAAAGTGGTTATTAATTTATGAAAACAATATTACCCTTACTTTGGATAGTGTTAGAAACAGTTTTATAAATCATAAGGCGTGTGCTCGTGTACGAAAAGATTTAGATTTAAGGTGTGCCATAGCGCATAAAGTGCTTTCTTTATCATTTACCAGCTGAAATAGTTCAATACTGATAAACACGAATATAAGCTACTCATGTTCATAAAGATCTTGAACTTTGAACACAAGTTCAAACATGAAAAAATAATCATTAATTTCCAGGGAAAATAATTCTCAGAAATGAATAACAGTAACAGAAAATTATCAAATTCCTGATTTTTTCCGTAGATGTACATTTATCTCAACAACTGGAGGAATAAAAATGGCAGGAATGGCATCGGCAAAAGCACTGACCGTACAGATTTCGAACACAGGGTCAAAATGTTTTCAAACTGCCTTAATTAGCAAAAGATTCAATCCCCACTCAACTATCAGCTCAATTTAGTGACCTAAAGATTCGATTTACACTTTATTGGCCTGATGGTTCTTATTGAATGTATTATACAATACTAATGGGTTGATCACATTCGACTAGACGCTCATCAGGCATCCACATCATCTTCCGGATTTTAAATTTTATCTGACCATACGCATTGCCCATCTTTTCATTAAAAGTCAGTAGCAATGTAGCTGCGCTTCGAGTAAGTGTAAAAATCCCTGAAAGAAACACATGCAAGTACATAAATTCGACGCGGAGTTGAGCATGATATTGCACACATATACAGAAAAAAATTATCTTATAAAGCATAAGCCCACTGAATTTTTTAATAAAGAATACAGAACTTTGCCGGAAAATCTAAAAACATGACCAAGATGAAACTTCGACAGGCTTCTTATACCTTCAAAAACTTATTAATAAACTACCCACGAAAGTAACATGAAACTACTATACCATAAAATAAAGGAAAACTATGCACAAATCCCGTCAAATCCCGTGTCTAGTCAACCTCATTAAAAACAAGACAATTTATCCGAAAATCAGCGATATTAGTGATCTT
>JACJUY010009596.1:0-27322 GCA_014220935.1 Platorchestia sp. MABIK | reverse complement strand
ACAAGAGGCATCACAAAAAGGGGCATCACAACAAGGGGCATCACAACAAGTGGCATCACAACAAGGGGCATCACAACAAGGGGCATCACAACAAGTGGCATCACACCAGCCACAGGAGTGCCACTGGAAAACGTTGCTGTGTAAGCAGCTCGAGATACGATCATTCGAACGTCCTGAAGGTCCTGCGGTTAATGCGGTTCGAGATGTATTTGTGGATTGAAGGTATCAAATATTGTTCTGAGTCTCCTGTTAACCTTTACATTTGAACCAAGGAGAATGACAGGAAGCTGACCGCAGAAATTCATTTTTCTCTATATTTTCGTACCAATACCTTCATGCATAACTTAATGAGTAATTAGTTAGGCCTCTCTTTCAGTAAAATGAGATCTCGCTGTCATACCTTGTGTCTGTTTTTTTGAAAGTCAGTTACCTGTAAACTCCGGCGTGAAGGTATAGGTTACCATTATTTACTATGACGTCCAAAAATTGTTAAGTGGATGAGATTTCGACATCGAAAGTAAATTTAATAAAAGGATGATAATAAAATTCCACACAGATGGTGTGGGGTTGGACAGCAAGACCGTCATGTTTCCAAAATCTCTTTTGGACAAGATCTCTTTTTGTTCCGGTGGATCCTTAGCTTCTCCTTCTGTCAGTCACGTTAGAAGCCATGCTTTAGAAAAAAATTATCCTGTCGTACACAAATATTGTGAAACACCGCAAACTGATCACATGACCCTTTACGCACGTTTGAAAGTATTTTCATTCCCAAACTCATGCCATCACTAAACAAACAGTCCATCTCTGAGCTACTTCAATACTGAGCTAGCACTTAAATTTGTTCATTTGGTTTTTAGTTTTTATTCAGACTTGCATACTCAAAAAAATTCATTTGTTTGTATATTTAAAAGTTTTATCTTTTCTTTGTTCCTAGTTTTTGCACAGACGGTGACAGTTGATAACATTTGAAAGCTATACATTTGGTAACACTTTTGTGAAACCACACATTTTGCAGGGTTTTGTGAAATGCATCAGCCGTGAATGTCGAATATTTTACCTCTGCATCGTGAGAGCAGCGAGATGTTATTTGCTCAGAGAAAGGAAGAGCTTTTCTTGCATGTAACGCTCGCCTAAGTGAAACAGATGGTGCTCACGTTGAGAGCTATTCTAACAACTTTCAAAAAGCGGCATTCGATCGTTGTTGCGTAAAGAAAAGCCCTCAAAAACCTCCAATTTTTACTGAGCGACCCGAACAAGTTTTTACGTATGTTTGATGCATTTGTTCCTATCAAAAACTTGAAAAGTGCAAAGCGAAAATTTTTTATAACTTTCTGCTTCCAGCAACATATTCTTCGACCGCAGCAACACGCGAGTGGAGACCAACGTGAATATTTGCAGATTCACTTAGCCATTGTCCTGATTCATGCCACAGCGTCACTAATTCATGAGTAACGTACTAGCGATTAGAGACACACCATATATGACTCAAAATCGATTAGTTGCCTCATTTAACATTTACCTTCATGGCGTTCTAAAATACATTTATTTCTTCCTCTGAATACCTTTTGCGTACTACATAACTTGTGAAGCGTGCTAAATTTTACGGCTCCCGTTTTCGTATTGTTAGTACCGATATGAAATGAAATCATTTCTGGAACAAAAAAGGCCTTTAAACATATTTCAACTCCAAGTAATTGCATTCTCTTCGATTTTGACTGGTTCACACAAGTGACAAAGAAATATTTGACCTAGCAAGTACTAACTTTCGCCTAGCTAATGACGCTTCTGTTCTCAGTCATGCAAGACGGTGGCCATTCGAATTCAACAGGCAAGTGAGTCTTCAACACAGCACCATCATCGATTTTTGAACACAGTGTACGACAATGAGAATCCAATATCACAGCGCTCGACAATGAGAATCCAATATCACAGCGCTCGACAATGAGAATACAATAGCTCAGTGTACGGCACTGAGAATCCAATAGCTCAGTGTACGACAATGAGAATCCAATAGCTCAGTGTACGACAATGAGAATCCAATAGATGTCAAATAATTTAAACGCCGAAATTAAATAAAGTATACGGATGAATTAGGGTATGTTTATACTCAACTTAATTTTTTTGATTGTTTGTCTGTCTGCCAAAAATGTTTCTGCAAATGATGTTTTTACTGCAGTTTGGGTTTTAAAAATGTCAAAAGGTTCCCAAAATTCTCACATTCAAATATTGTATTACTTTCGTCCCCCAAGATTTCGCTGTGTGTTTGGTGTTTCAGACCTTTCGTGTGTTCTGGGTAAATATAAGTCTGTAGAGCAAAGCTTAAACTGAAACGATTTAGGTAAGTGCAAATTACGACAGCATTCAGTACGTGTGTCAGAAATGTTCCTTGTTTTGTAGCTCCATGCTGAAACGGGGTTGTTCTTCTCATTTTGAGATGCCGAGTTATTTTAAAGTAGGAAATCTGTTCTTAATTTATATTTAACCATGTTTTTGGTCGATTTTCTTACACCGACCCACGAAAAGCAATTTGTTCGATACACTCTACATCTTTTGACCATTTTACTGGAATATTTCAATCGAGCTGACAAAAGTGGGATGAAAAACTCGCGCAGGTAGGCCTCTCTTCCGAGGGGCACTCGATCGTACTCGTCTCCGGCAATCAAGGTAACTTTCCAGCCGAGGTCCTCAAGCCCCAAACGCAGTTTCTTGCGTCGTACAAACGTTGTTGAGAGGCTCACAACTCGATTACATCCTCACTCGAGAGGCCCTCTCGTCCCCTCCCCTGTTGTGGTCTGTCTCTCGCAGACGTCCTGCGGCTGTCGGTGTCTGGCCAAGGGATGAACTTTGCCAGAGTCCAGCACGGGATGCAGGCCACCAAGGAAGACAAGACGAAGCTGCATGATTTCAAAAGAGGTGAAGGAAAAATGCAGAGGCAAGGAAAACCGCGGGATCCGTTCTGTGTAGTTGACTGGTTTGGCGCACTACATTTCAGTCAATTGGCTGTAAAATGGAGTACTTCCCCAATGAGTATAGTCATTTTTCCTAATCACATAATTTTGTTTTGAAATTATAAAAAATTCGAGCTACTGATTTTTTCAGGATGAAGCATTGTTTAAGATTAAATACGCCGCTTAGTGAACCTGATACTCAGAATTGAATGCTAGGCAGGTGAATTTATGCTTGATTCGTTGTAAAATCTTGTCTCAGTTTAAAAAAGGGTTAACCATTATCGTTTAACATTAGCTCCCAGTAGAACGGTTGACCTATAGCAGAATATTTGCAGGGTACGTGAGGTCGACAAACTCACAGGGTGAGAAGCTTGCTAGCTTCCCCACTACACTCGACACGGTCACAACATTTATCTCATGACAACGACACTCAGAGCTCGGATCTGTGCGCGCCTGACCACCTCGCCTAATTTACACGCTCTTTAGGCCGCTCCCACCGCCGCCATTGCTATGCACCGTCTTGCGTCGCGCAGAAGTTTGTCTTGATTCGCACGTGTGCGCGCGCCTGCCAAGTAATTTTCAGGAATTTTGGATTCGTGAACCATTCCAGCAGCCCTGGAACCTGCCGCCGTTCCCACAGGTCTTAAAAGACCATTAACGTCCGAGACGATGAACGCAAGATGTGTTAACATTTAGAGAGAAGTTTAACGCTTCAAAAACTAACGAAGCTCAGCGTGATCTATTTTAATCGAGCATGTTGTGGTTGTACGTAGTTTCCTGCAAAAGGTACGTTCTGTATGCTTTCCTTCCCCCAGAAGGTATGTTGACATAGAAATCTACGGATATTACTTCAAGATTTCGTTTACTCGGACGTCCTCTAAAAAGAAATAATTTGGAGGGAAATCTACGGATATTACTTCCATATTTCATTTACTTTCAAATCGAACAGCGAGAAAATTTAGAAATAAATCTACAGGCATTGCTGCCAGATTTCATATACTTTCCCGTCCCTTCACCAGTGACTAAATTTGAAATTAAATCTACGAATATTACTCCCAGATTTTATTTACTCTCATGTCTCCAGCATCGAGAAAATAACTTTAAAATAAATCAGCCGATATTGTTTCCACATTTCATTGACTTTAACGTATATGAAACAATACATTAAATTGTTAGAATACATCCAAATTAAGCACAATTTAAGCATTTTATGAGCACTACATGCTGTGAACTACCGATAATTTTTAATGCTTAGCAGATGTGATAGGTTTAGTAAATGATAGTAATGATAAAGATTGCATTTACCAGGTGTACAGGTAAATAACTCTTCAATTTTTGAAGAAACCAATTTGATCTTTAGAAAACGATAGCAAGTTATTTATTTGAATTGTGCAACCTCTGTAGCTATTCATTTTTCAAACCTGAGTTTCAAATCGTGGAAGCCTTCCCGGAAAAGTCGTTCACATTTCGATTGTGTCCAGTCGACACGGCATTGTTGTCACATATTCGTAACTGTTGAAGTGTGAATGAGAAAGTGCAGGCGATATAATGCAAACATAAATTAGCCAGGAGCGAAGGCCGGTGTGTAGTTCACTGAGTTCACAGCCAAGTGAAGAAGTGGGTGTCTCTGACATCTCTTGCTATTGTGAAATGAGGCGTTGTATTGGTGCAAAATACCTTCTTCGTGTCTTGTTACTGAATTTGAATGTTTTTTGATAAATACATGGTTCAAACTGATGAGTTGTTCACTGCAGTGAATGATGTTCACTATTTCACCTAGTTTCAAAATCTCATGATCCATCACATCTCTCGGTTCCCACTAAATACACGACGTTGTCTTCCTTCAGAATCAATTCGGTTTTGCAGTCGATGTAAAAACCTGTTCTGGGTCAGCTTATAACTCTTCATTTTTTGAGTTGTCGAAGTAGATTTGTTTTCGCAGCCAGTCATTCTCTGATGCTGAAAGGTATTTTTCATGTCTAGGAAGCAACACTTTACAAATCGCGTGTGCTCTTTATCTGACTTGAAATGCGATACATCTACGACACAATGCAGCGCCACACTAAGGCGAACTCGGGTGTTCTCCAAAAGCGTTTTGACAGGTACTGATCATGCAAGAAACTGACACAGTAGACGAGACTGCGCACTAGCCCTTGCCTCCAGCGACATCCCACGAAGAAGATCCAAATTCTCAATCGGCGCCCATGATGTTCGTTCATTCAATCTACATTAACTTCCAAAACTTTCAACACAGGCACGAAAATTCAAGACCCGTTAACGGTCTAAGCTTTAAACGTTTTTTTGTGCTTTTTGCTGCTTGTGAAGCATCATGAAAGTGTTCGTCACACATTTAGGGTGTTTTCTTGCGTCTTACTGAGCATTTATATCTCGGTGATGATGTCACACGAGTACTAAAAACAAGCTGCACTCTCTCCATTTCCCCGCAATGGATTTTTTTTAAAGTAAAAAGTTTTGTTCTTCATTTTATGAGATAAAAATATAATACCGTCTTACCTCTACTGGCAAATTCCTCGGACCAGCTACGCACACACCAACGCACGCACGCGACACGAAATGACACAGTTTTCACGCTGAGAATTTTCCTGCCCAAAATATGCATAAAGTTTAACCAAGAAAAGAACTAGGAATGGCGTTGAGCTTGGTTTTCTAAAGTAATGTGGAAAAGATATTTATTCCACTTTTTTCGTGTTGTTTACCCCCAACAAGTGACGGTAGTGAATTCCATCATGTTTGCGGGACCGAAGAACGCGGCATCAAAACACTTGATATCTGAATAGATTCCTTGATGACGCCGCAGTCAGGGTCATTACTCTGTGTCTCCATTAACTTCCCTCGGCATCTTTCCCTCGCACGACAAATATCGGAAAACAGAAAGGGGACAAATGTAGCTCCGGTTGCGAGCGATGGTGACGGACGCGTGGGATTTGCGTGAGGGCAACTTTGCGAGGGGCTAAGGTAATTTCAGTGAAACTCAAACTGGTGTTACAGTAGCGTTCTTGTGGGGCAAAATCCTCGAATAGGAAATATACTAAATAAATATGAGAACAAAAAGATACAGAACTTTAAATTTTTATACCAGAAAATATTTCATCATAGATATTCATCACTGATATCCGACGGAAGAAACTGAAAACGTGAAACGGAGTCATTGACTGAAGGTACTGGGTGACATTTGGTGTGTTGGGATGGCAGTGTTGTGGCGCTAGGTGTGTTATTCTGTTACAACACAACTTCTCGTACGCAGATATTTTCATTTCCTGAAAATACCCTTGTTACTTTTGTCGTTCCATAACCTAATGAAATACAAGGATCCAATTCTAATATCTTCAAAGCCCTTAAGAAATGTGAACAGTAACTGCTAAGCAGACAAACTTAATTAGAGCTGGGGCTTGTTCCAAAAACAAAATTATTTTATGATCGTTGGTAAGATCTGAGCAGAGCATCCAAGCCATCATATTGATGTTCTGTGTGAGGCTATGTTGCGCTGTAAACACTCCCAAAATCATCAGCATGAGGTAATGTTGCACTGTAAACACTCCCAAAATCATCAGCATGAGGTAATGTTGCACTGTAAACACTCCCAAAATCATCAGCATGAGGTGATGTTGCGCTGTAAACACTCCCAAAATCATCAGCATGAGGTAATGTTGCACTGTAAACACTCCCAAAATCATCAGTATGAGGTGATGTTGCACTGTAAACCCTCCCAAAATCATTATAAGGTAATGTGGCACTGTTAACACCCCCAAAAACAATCAGTATGAGGTGATGTTGCTTTTTAAACACTCACAAAATACTCTGTATGAGGGTATGTCGCAGTGTGAACGCACAAAATCTACAGTACGAGGTTGTATTGCCCTGTAAACACTCAAAAAAATGTTCGGTAGGAGGTTATATGGCTTTTTAAGCATTCACAAAATACTGAGTATCAGGTTGTGTTGAAATGTAAACTCACGAAATGCTTCAAAAAAATTCAAATTTTGAGGTGTTTGTTCAGCATGCCAGAAGAACTCAAAGACTGGCCACCACCAAACTCCCACAAGTGCCAGGACCGCGCCCCACACAGCGAGCCCTGCAGTCCACACCAGGAGAGCGTGTAGAGTCTCTGCTGCGGCAGAACTTTGCATTTGTTGAAGCAAGTCATTTCATTTACATTTGTGGAGCGATGAAGTTAGGAAATAGATAAAAACAAACCAATAAAAAGATTCGCTGAAATGATTCCAGCTCTCGCCTTGAATTCGAATAGGTAATTTCGAACAACTAAAACCCCTCGTGTTGCCTTCACTATAGATTACGAGAAAAAAGGCGTGAATTAATTATGAAGGATAAAATGACTTTGGAATTAAATTTAAGAAACTATTCATAATTTAAATTTACCAGACTGCCTTGGAATACTCTAAAATATCTACACAAGGCCAGCTTTTCAATGCTTTAAATTTAAGAAATTAAAATTTAACTTCGTCGCTGCTTTTCCTCCATTTTTGTTTCTCCATCATAAGGAGACCACGAATTTTTTTCCGGAAAATTTCTCGATGCCTCTGTGTCCTACTCTGTGCTTAGCGTCGTAGTCCTGTACCCCACCTCACAATGCTGCACCTCACCTCGCAATCCAGCACCTCACATCGCAATGCTTCACCTCACCTCACAATGCTGCACCTCACCTCGCAATCCAGCACCTCACCTCGCAATGCTTCACCTCACCTCGCAATGCTGCACCTCACCTCGCAATGCTGCACCTCACCTCGCAATGCTGCACCTCACCTCGCAATGCTCCACCTCACCTCGCAATGCTGCACCTCACCTCGCAATGCTGCATCTCACTTCGCAATGCTGCACCTCACCTCGCAATGCTGCATCTCACCTCGCAATGCTGCACCTCATGTAGCGACTTGCAGCGAACCAAACTGCCGTCCAACTTTCGATGCTGAAAAGAGAGTAAATGTATATTGCACGTGCGGAAGTCTTCTTTGCATTAAAAGTAGAACATTAAAGATTTCTTAAAGATTTCTTAAGATTTCATTAAAGATTTCTCTTAAAAGGGCTTAGAAATGTTTTATTTTGACGAACTTGCATATTGAATTATCTCTAGCCAAGGAGTACGATTTCTACAATTGTGAGTTTGTGTTCAGCGGCGAGGAAAAACACGAGATTTTATTCCCAGCGGCAACTTTATACAAGCTGGAGCAACTTCATGCCGGCAACTTGAATTTTTACTTAATTAACGCCGAGTAAATTATTTCCCCTTGTAGCATAACATCTAATTTTATTTTCTGGAAACAAATGAGTACATATTAGATTTGACCATGTATCATTTAATAAATCAGAAATTAATATATTATGTAAAGACAGACTTAAAAAGATATTATACCAAAAACACTCGAACATTCTCTGAAATTTCGTAAGTTTTGCGGATTATTATTGCAAGATCATGAATTCTAAATCAAGTCGAGCTTGCCATTTGAAAAGCAAATAAGAGTGCATTTTGCAATTAGTGAACATAGGAATATGACGCATGACCTTTGATCATAGCATAATATTGAATAAAACTCAGAAATATATATGCAGAACGCTTCTACCTCTGCTTTAAATTCCAAAAAATGACACGGTTTGGAGGTAAAATTAGAGAAATAAAAAAGGTTAAGCACTTCAGCTCCCTCCTTTGAAACAAAACAGCTAAACTCTCATACATGAATCAATAAAGTTAATGTTCATGTGCTTTCCTCTGAAATATTGCAATGTAGCCAGTACAGAAATCTGTCCATCATTGAACTCCCGAGCTGATGCACAGCCGCCATATGGTCACCTCACTCAGATAAATTCAACTGATAGTCCTCAAACGTAAATGCGTAATGAAGTGGCATTCATACGAAAGTCTGTAGACGTAAATGCGTAATAAAAGACGCATTCAGATGAAAGTCGTCATACGTTAAACATGATGATTATGGGGGATTATTAATTTTGGGGGATTAACATGGGGGATTATTAATCTCAAATGAGTTGTGTTTGAAACTAAGGGCGCTATGACCACGAGTCTTAGCTCCGCACCGCTCGAAAGTGTCATTGGCCTCTCAAATGCTACGCTGAAACCGCCTTATCACTTTGAATAATCGGGAGTCGAGACGCTCTTTGTGTTTTGGTGGTATGGAATTGAAGCAAAACTGGAGCCTCTTTGTGCAGCTCGGACTATGTACGCAACATATAAGCTCACTCAAACGCACACTCACACACTCACACGCACACACTCACACGCTCGCTTTCAAGCGTTTGGGCAATATGGAAGAAAACTCTGTTGAATCAATAAACTTTTTCTCGGAGAAAAATGCAAAAGAAAAAATCGGCGCTTCGTTTGAATAATTAGTAAAATCTTTTGTATCCCAGGAGGCTGCACTTCTGCTTTCTGAACTGTCGGGGAAGCTTTGAAATATAAGTCTTTCACCAGAAATGAAGATTTGTCATATTTTTTCTATTATACTTTCGTATTTCCGTTGATTTGATTTTCCTCTTGTTTGTGGAGGATTTTTGCCATGTCGAAACTGCATTGCACAGTTCCACCTTAAATGAAATAGACCGATATTTAAAAAATATCAGTTTTAGGATAAAACGAAAACTAACATAACTAAGAAAATCAAGATGCAACAAAACGTTTTACATTAAAAAATCAATCTGCAGTGTTCTGAAAAATAATTAATCTAGTTATTAGATATTTATAGACTGACTTATACTTCTGAAATAACCGATAACGAAACATTGACATAGTAAAGACAACAATAAAATTAAAATAGAAAATTTTAACAAAGAATGGAAGTTTCTCAACCGTGTCACATTCATTTATTGACGGATGGTTTTTAAAATTTACACTGACCCTAAAATTCGGGGATCAGACAAAGTTGGGGCTGAATTTTATTTGAAAATTTGTGCTTTTTAAACAGTGGCCTTTATTTAAACATTGTTCTCATGTAGACGGGTTGGATGGCCAGGTCTAATTATTGCCCGTACGAAAGGAGACTCCCCTGCGTTGTGCACACCTCACAAATAATTGGAGCCCAGCGCAACTATCATTGTGAGATCGCTCGCAGCGGTCACACGATGGCGACATATGCGCCACTGAGGTGCGCAACACCTCATCCGGAGTCTCCCTTCGCTTAAAGAATGAACAGATTTTTCTGTCTTTTTTGAAGTACATACAAAGGTTCATTTGAGAAAAAAACTGTTTCCTATTGCCCATTCTCAATTTTTCCTTTTCTCAGTACGGGTTTCCTTAGAAGAAAAATACAAGCTTAAGCTTACAACCTCTGTACGTAAAGAATTCTTTGTCTCTCAGTGAACTTGCTTCCCAAAAATTTCCGTAATTCCTGAGTAAAAATATTCTTCGGGTGATTATTTGAATATAAATGATTTTGTTAGTAAATCATTTCTAAATGGAACAATTTAAGGACGATAACATTTCAAAAGCTGTGTGAATTAATGTTGCGATCCCTGAAATTTTTTATTTTGAAAAAATATCATTAAAAACTTCCAGCTCGATCCATTCAAATTGTTTTTTTTTAAACATTGGAGTGAATTAGATTTCAGATTTGTAACTTTCACATCTAAAAAAATTCAATTTTAGTTTACGAGTAAATTTGACCAGTGGTTAGGTAGCGAATAAACTTGCGTACGTTTACATTATGCAAGTTAGAAGTTGACACCGTGAATTCGAGACCATGCGAAAAAATGATAAACCGCCTATGAATAAACATGAAGATGGGAGCAGATAATCCTAATCTGGAGGTGACGGTTATTATTATTAAAAATCCAACAATTATCATCTATCGTAGTTTTTACTTTAATTGTTTCCGTTGTTCAATTTTTTCTCTATGTTATGAGATGAGTTTCTGAATACCCACTAACAACTGTGTTTATCTTATTAATTGTTATTCGCATAGAAAATATAAAAAATTCGAAAGCCCGTGTGACGTCACAGATACTAACTCATGAGTTGAGAAAAAAATACGATATTTTGTGTCTAATGTCTTGAATTTTGAGCAGAGCTGTAGTGAACGGCGTGTTGTGATAGGTCAAATTAGCACCAGAGTTCGCCCGAACGACACGCTGTCAAGGCCAGTAACAGTCACAGGCTTTACTTGCGCAAAACGACTCCTAAAATTCAACGAATCAATAAACTGTTTAGACGACATACAAAATTCAAGTGCTTGGAACTTCCCTCAATATGAAAGAGACAAAAAATTTATAATTTTCCTTCAGGATAAAGATAGTGAAGTAAGAGTGAGCAGGACGTGCATGAGGGGTCCTCACTCTACGCACACAATGAAACTCGTGAGACCGTCTAGTTCTCTTCGCCGCTCCCACGCCCTAGCCTGCTACCTGCAACTGCTCTTCCTGCTTCTGCAGCACGCAGGTGAGACAGTTACTGAGACAGTTATTGAGACAGTTATTGCTCCTGCTGCACGCAGGTGAGACAGTTACTGCTCCTGCTGCACGCAGGTGAGACAGTTATTGCTCTTGCTGCACGCAGGTGAGACAGTTACTGCTCCTGAAGTACGTAGGGGGAATTAAAGAAGCTAAAAAGGTACCAGAGGCAGAAATTAAATTTACGTCTCAATCAAAAAAAATAAATATTTTTGTCTACAAAAAAACATTATTTTTAGATAAAACTTTAACGTACAGCAATATTGTGAGAATTAGAATTGGAGAAATCGAATGCCACAATTATTTTGGAATGCTATAATTACTTCGGAATGCCACAAATATTTTATGAAGTCTCAACAAAGAGTGTTGACGTCGCGACGCTGCCCTCAGGTTGCGGTCACTCTAAGGGCGCGACGGAGGCGCTGGCCACGAGCGTGGCGGCGGTGGACGCACCGCGCTTCAGCCACGAGCAGCTCAACGTGAACATCTCGGTGCAGCGCGGCAGCTCCGTCCACCTCCACTGCAAGGTCACCGGCCTCAGGGACCAGTCCGTGAGTCCACACTGACACGCTTTTTGGCGTTATTCTCGGAATATAGAGATCCTTAACAATCCTTAGATGTACGCTGCGAAGAAAAAGAGAGTTAATAATTACACGCTTCTCAGTAATAAATACACTAGATACAGAGATCCTTAGATGTGCGCTGCAAATAAAAAGCGATTGAAAAATAACACGCTTTTCGTGAACATTCACAGAATTTAGATATCCTTAAACGTATTTTCGCTGCAAATAAAAAGAGAAAAATGATGGCACATCTTTAGGAGGTATCGCAGAATATAGAGATCCTTGGGTGTACGCTGCAAATAAAAAGATTTAAACGCAATATTTACAGTGCCCATAATGGATCCAAGGGAACAAATTTCACATGGTCAATGAAACCAAATAAAAAACTGTGAAATTCAACAATGATAGAATCAACAGAACAAGTCAATAACAATAATGATAGAGTTAATAATAAAAATAATTCTTTGTTTAAGTTCACCTGTGCCGATCATCATCGAAGTTACAAATCTGTGGACCAGATTCAATGACAACATATTTTTAAGTATCATTCTGTTCAACAAATATTGATCCATTCCACCTATACATGCATCAAGCAAGATAATGATAAAATCTAACCCCTCAATACAGTATCATGAATATTGTTTAATTCGATATCATTAAGAGATATTCAGAAGTTGCACGCTTGCCTCAACTCTCTGTGTATCAAAGCTCCAATTCTACGGCCACAATTAGCGGGAGTGCAGGCTCATTGCTGCAGGACATTGCGCTCTAATTGCGTTTTATCTACACAAGTTTGCTGGAATTGGGCTCATTTGCAATTTTTTCTTCTTTTTGTAATCTTATGATAATTGATTCTAACTCGGTGAGTAGGATTACATTTCTAACACTGATTTTAGTGAAGCAGTTGAAAAGCTGTATGAACATTGATTTCCATCACACTTTCTAAAGTTCAACTAAATACAGTGTGTTCGGGATAAATTTGACACAAACACATTTGACTTTTCCAGATTTTAAAAATTTATTCATTGCAACTAGGCTTAAGTCTAAAGTTCAAGCCCTCTTTCATTCATTTACACGATGACAGCAAAAATGGATGACTGGGAGCCGCCTGAATCATGGAAGAGAATAACTTGTACATGATGATTCGCGCCGGCCATCAAATAAGGATTTAATGGTCCGTACTCAATGCTCCCTGAACACTGGAAAAACAATCTAGCATCAACTAGCGAATTGCAATGGAGACTTCGAGGCTTCGAGGAGACTAAATTTCCCAAAACTGTCATGGTTTTCGGATGCGTATCCTTAGAGGGTGATGTGGTGCACACAAATCCCGATGTTTGGCCTCCAAACTCCCCTGATTCAAACCCAATGATTTATTATGTATGGGGCGCTGTCGAGATAGATACCAATTGCCGTGCCTGTACTACAAGTGACCAGTTAATCCATAGAATTCAAGTAGTTTTTGAGGGTCTTCCAGAGGAAAGTGTAAAATCAGCTTGCTCCAGTTTCCGGGCCGGGGTTGAAGCTGCAATACAAGCTCATGGCGGTTAGTTTGGGTTAAACTTTTCGACAATAGTCTTATTTCTGGCCAATAAAATTTCTTTGAAATCAACTAAATTTTATGGATACCAAGCGCTTTTTCCTTTTCTTGATAAAACTCTCAAATTCATCCCGAACACCCTGTATTTGCACTATGTAGTTCTCTCATGCTGTACGAGTTACAAAACTTCCCAATTACTTTCAGTAAACATCACATCGTTCAGGAAATCGTACCCACCCTTCATGTGCCTCTCTCATCCATCTCCTAACTCTGTGCCCATTGAGTGCTGCAGTGAGTTTCAAGATCTTAATAATACTTTTATGGTTTAATATTATGATCATTGGTATCGATAGGAATGAGTCTGATAATATTGGTTTCATTTCACCGATTATTTTCTAATGACGCAATCCGAGGTGCTAAAGCTCGAAATCCCCCTTGCGCCGTGGAGACCTCTCGTAGTCTCTTCAAATATCACATCATGAAATAGAAGAGGAAATTAATTCAAAACGCGCTCTGACATCTTGTGAACGCGCCCCAAAATTTGAAGAATTGCTGTGAAATGGGACAGACAAGGAGGCTAAATGGAAAGATGGCTACCAAATCAGCGAAGTAAGCCTTAAGTGAACCGCTCGACTTGAGCGTTCCAGCACACAGACCTGGCAGCCAGAAGTGGACTGGAGCTCATGAGGGGCTCCGGGCCGCGTGGAACAGGACAGGCCGAACTGTCATTCTTTTCTCAACCTTGACTTCCGCAAATGTGCCTCAAAATTTAACTACCTTCTTGTTCAAACGGCAATTTAACACGAATTTCATTTTTCAGCGTATGTCAGAGTTTTGCACGAATGTGGTTTAAAAATCCTCGTTCAATTTATGTTCAAAAATGGCTATAGTATCACGGTGATCAAATACATTCTGCATTTCAGCCAATTTTTACATGGGTCGATCGCACAATGTTTAATTCACTTTTGAAGCAATTGATAGAAAATAGAATACAGCTCTTGCTTAACTACAAATATAAAAGTTTTGTTCTATGCTCAAAACGCTTGCCGGTCGTTATATTTTCTTTTGAAATTTCTTTCGCTTAAAATGATGTGTTCTTCAAACTAATTAACTGCGTCAGGTAGCGCTTAGCTTTCATTTCAATCAATGAAAAGAAACTGTCAGTGCGATAATACATTGCTTTTGACTCGCCTTGAACAGTCATTGTGATAAAAGTGGTAACACTTCAATTCAAGAACTAATTGGACAATTTTTTTGAAATCTCAAACAAAGCTTGAAAATGAAACTCAAGCATAAAATGATCATGTTTGGGAGCAAACATTTCGGAGTGTATTCTTATTCAATCACCAGTGTTGTAGTGAAAAACACAAAAATGTAAATTTAAAACACGTACGTATAGAGAAGCATAAAATCTAACAGCTATACAAACAAAAATTTGAGAAAAAAGAAGTCCTCATTCAACGTCCATGCGTTTATATGCTAGCTAAATAACTCATTCCCACTAGTTTAGAGTTTGAACAAGAATGTCAGAGCAATTTTTACTCTCAAAGTACACTGATCACGATTTAACAGTGGCCTGCGCATGAAAATATATATAGATTCCAAAAGTACGGAAGTGGAGATCCAGTTTATTTCATTCTAGTGCGGATGAAATTTTTCATCAAGCAGATAATGGATCCAACGGAATAAGTTTCACATGCTCAAGGAAAGCAAGTAAGAAAGTTGAATTTAATTATGATGAAGTCAAAAATGTAAGTCAATAACAATAATGACATGGATGTTCTTGACTTCTGTATTTAAGATTCCTATTACATTTCCCCCAATGGCTACATCGAAATCACGATCAACGGGCTTAGAATCTAAACATTGTTCTTCCATGCTTGTTCTAACTCAAAATTCAATAGTCTAGAGAAATTCAAAACTTTGAAAGTGTAATTTGCACTACAGCAGCGGTCTTGGATAGCTGGTTGGCATGGCGAAGCTCATGGATCAGACACCAGCGTGTTAGCTGCGGCAAGTAAATCACTGCTGAGTTGCACTCCCAATATACAATTATTATTGCAGGCTGCAGTTGTGCTCTTTTAAAGATGCGCACAATCACTCTTCGTGCCTTAATTCAGTCGCAAATCCCTTGAAAATGAAGAATTTGAGAAGGCTCATTTTCTAATAGCAATTTAAGTATTTTCTTCGTAATTGAAAACTTCATCTTGAAATACTACATGGATACCGAAGATTCGGTATTTTACATGTAATACGATCGTAACCATGGTTACGGTCAAGATCAAGCTGAAGAAATTAGTAACCAAGCCAATAAGCGCTGTTTTCCTACATACATGTGCAATGAATTTGGAGTTTTATTTTTTGACGAAAATTTTCAAAACAGTAACTGGTTGCCCAGTTCTATTGCCAATGTAAACTTGATTAGCGAGTGACAGTCATTTTATATGAGGAAAATACTAGTGAGTTTTCTCGTGAATGAAAAATACTAAAGTATCGTCCTAATACCTATGATAAAAAGACAGCTTAAAAATAGAGGCATAAAAATTCCAAATTCTATTTCTAAACCAGATAGAAATGCATTTGCTACGAGAGGAGATGTAGGCTTGATCCTATGGCCAATCCGTCTGTCTGTTTGTAAATTCTACCACTGGAAAAGAAAAATTTATTTTTCTTTATGTGCATGGCGAGTAGTGTTTAAATTTGGGGCTGTCATAACTGAAAAAATTACGTCATTGTCGAATATGTCATCAAAATATAATTTCTACATTCTTCACGAGGTAAATTACCATCCACAAAAAGTGTCTACGTCAAAACAGCACATAAACAAACTCATTCGTATTTAATCATTCAGTTGCCAAACATCGGAAAATTACTAAAACTTTTCAAATTAAGAATTCACTGCTGCAGAAAGGTAGCAACAGCAACACTAAGCTTGCATTTAACATCAAATTATGGGCGTCACAGGCATGAAAAAAATTTCTACGATTAATGGACGCACTTGGTTCATGCACTTCAGGTAAGCCGATGCAGAATTTGCCATTGAGGACCACCTAAGCAGCAACATTTAAAGAATTCCTAAGGCCATTTTGCACTTCAGTTGAAAACGCACTCGAATGTCCGCACGCTGTTGCAGAATAACTCTACGCAGTTCAGTCCCAATTCATTATTTTATTTCACAGTACAAAGGTTCTGATATGACTTTTCCTTTGTTTCAAAGTACAATTCTTCAATAGGGCGCAATCAATTTATTTTCGATTTGAGTTACACGCCTTCATTGTGAACTGTAGAGCATAGCCGTCAATTTTGCAAATCTTTTGTTCGCGTTTCAACGATGGCGGTTCCATGCAGTTGGATCACCTGCCAATATTTTACACCCGTCGTTCCGGCCAATTATTGTTCAATGACGCTGTCGATACTTGACTGATTGCTGCGTTATCTGTAGAATTGATGAATAGACTTCAGTACCAACTCACTACCACAGGAATGGCTTAGGGAGCGGCTCAAACTGAGCCACATTAACGAACCATTAAGGTTTTTATCTGAGGTAAGCCCTTGGCGTGGGTTAAGTCGGGGATCTTAATACTTAGCATAAGTTGATATGCATCGTGACTAAACATAACCATCATCTATTCAAGCTGCAGTAGCTTCCAACCCATGTACGAGCTGAACCGAAACAATGTGCGAGGAGTTGAGAGTGCAATACAGTTTACAAAAGTGTTGTGGAGGTGGATATTTCAAGGGTCGGTCTCTTACATTGTCGTAATGCAACTTAAAAAATGAAGTCTCCGGTTGACTGGGTGTGTGTATTATGAAACTTTCATGTGAGAGACACTAATACATTTCAATGAAAAAAAATTGCTAGAACTTTCTGAGCATAGATGTCAATATACTTGGCTGTTATTCTTGCGAAACTTTATAGAAGAGCAAATATCTATTAAGGAAAACTTTTCTTATACTTTTGTTCATGAGAAAAAAATTGACACTGAATAATCGAGTGTATGAATGCTTGAATAACAACAGACATTCTCTAGCAAAGGTTTGGTAAGTTCACTAATGTTTTCTACTTTCAAGTACTTTTGTTGACATTTTTTGAGGGACAACTGGGTTGCTTTAAAATAGAAGGAATAAGGATGAGAAATCACACACGTGGTGAAGCATTCGCAGTATGTGAAAAAACACCACGCTGTTTATTACGGGGTAAATTGATCACACATATAAATCCTAAGCAAATTTTTGGCTCCCGAGTAACATCACGTCTCAAGTAAGACGAGCTCTCTCTTCGCTTTCAATGTTCGACCCAAAGTAGGGTTTGCGTCCATTGTTTTTATTTTCATCTTAACACACGCCAGTAAATGCGTTCCCGTGACACACAGCCATTTAACCCTTATGAATACGACAGCGTCACTGGGATCACTCTCGTCATCCTTCAAATATTACGCGCATTTCACTCAATTTTGACTGCGGCTTTTTCAACGTTGACTCCAAGTCTCTTGAATTTCAAATTATAGTCTGCTAAAAACTCAATCTGGAGCCACTCAAATTATATTTGATTTACTCTCGCACGCTCTCAAATTTTCAAAAAAACTATAATAATTTCTGAGTTCACGTGTCATTAATTCAATATCACAGCTTCCTACTATTCAGCTAAGACAGAATTCGAGTTCGCAAGTGAATGAATGGGTGCCAGTTCATTGATTACACACGAACTCTTTTCCTTGAGGCGCAAGATTTATGACCTCGAGACCTGCTCAAGAATATTTATTACCAGATAAAACCTGAATATGTTTAGACTGTATAAATTTCCACAGTTTGGGCACGCAGGGCAGTAAAAATAGATAGACTTACTTATGACATCCAATTTACTTTATGATAGATGGATGAGCAGCTTAATGCCTGAACCAATATAAAAAATGCTTCATATTTGCGTGACTCAAGACTTGACACCTTCAAATTTTCAAACTCTCAAACCGTATCATTTCGTACGAATTTTGGGTTTATGACAGATGAAGTAATTGATGCATTCAACAATTTTGTACCTTGTTTAAAGTTTCCAATTAAGGGCTTATAATGATAAATTTTAATGACGGATGTAAGATAAGTCTCAAAAAAATTCGTTTCACATTCAATTGACTATATATGAGAGTTAAAAATTTGAATTTTGAATTTGAATCGCACACCAGGCTTCTCTGGCATCTACGTAGATCTGAAAACTCATGATCAACGATTTACTTCCTTGGGTAAAAATCGCGGCTTTCATTACAGCTGGCGCCCGACACACAGCACATCATTTACGCGTCTGGCAGGGCCGGCTCTGCGCAGCAGCTGTGCAGAAATGTTTGACCGAACGCAGTTGCTGGGTTTAAAATTATGCTTCATTTCAATCAATCAAGCCTGATACATATCATTTTGTATATTGGTTTTCAAATGTCTGATAACTAACACCAGGACACAATGACGGTTTCCCCCGGTCAAGCTGGTACCCATGTCCGACACCTGGGTACGTACGTAGAGTGGGGAATTGTAGCTGAGTTCTCTCTTTTCCAAACGGAGAGAAATCACCACACGGTGCCTAGAATCGAACTGCCGACCTTCTCGTGAAAGGCGGGTTCTCAACCACTCTGCCACAGTGACCACGTTTGTTATTAATCTTTTCAAACGGATTGAGCAGCGCAGCTCCACGCAGTCACGTGACAGCTTCGGCCGCTGTTTACGATGCTGCGGCGACCTGCTCTAAGCCAACGTTGTGCTGCTACATTGCGCTCATCAGGCCTTAGAGCGATAATCTGTGCAGAGGTCGATGGGTCCTTAAATATGTTGCTTTGCGACGATTTTATCAGCATGGAAACTACTGAGAATATGGAATGACAATTTTACATTTTTTATGCCTCATTTTCGTGAGCCATGAAACGGATAAATATTACGTTTGACTTTAACTCCGTTGCAGTCAACTCATCTATTAGGAATTTTTAGGTGAATTTTTCGACACGCAACTAGAAACGCGAGACTAAATTTCAAGTTTAGCTTCATTATAAGAGCTAACAATACGTCAAGGTCCTCCCAAACTTCAGTAGCTCACTTTTGCAGCAACTTCTCGACAAAGCTTTCCATTCTCAGGAGCTTCAGAGATCGCATGCATTGTTAGCTACAAGCGAAACTCGTATTTTTCACTTTTTCTGAATAAAAGACTTACGGCATCTGTTGTCGACTTGAGCTGAAGTTTTCAGTTACTTCTAGGATTGTCTGAGTGCAAGAATAATTGCTCCAAACATCGAAGAAGGGTGTTACATGCTGACAATACGGCCTCTGCGCCGTTTTTGAAAACGTAGCATAGTCTTTGAGCTCTATATAGTCGCTTGCATGTGAAGGGGAATAGCTACCCGTAAATTTATTCCGCAATGTGAAGGATTATCCGTGGGCTGAGCATTAAAGAGCAGATTGTTTTGGTTTTCTAAAACCTCATATCGCTCTCTGCAGCAGTTCTCGATTATTTCCAAGGTTCGTTGAGAATTCATATCATAACACTGAGATGTTTCTACACCGTAGTTGTGTAAAATGTAGGTTGTGTAAAATGTAAGTGGTTTTCGTTGAATGTACAATTAATGAGCAATAAAAGAAATTCTTTCTGAAATGTGCCGTGAAAATATTTAGCAATGTTGCTGCCCAATGTTCCCTAAATCACATGAGGTAAACTCAGTAAAGTCGTGATTAAATTCATGGTTTCCACGGGCGGTATTTTTTAAAACATTCAGAGATTCCTCGGTGCATAGGTTACATGCGTGTCTTATGACTGCGTTATTGGACTATAAGAAATTATAAACTATATACAATAAGTAATTTGATAAAACACTTTGCTCTCTGTAAATTTCAGGAAAATTTTGTATTCTAATCTGCATTGAGTTTCGATACAAAACTGATGAATAATTTAGTGGAGTGGGAGAAATTTTCCATTGTTTAAAGGCAAAAATTCTCTCCTCAGTCATAATACGCATGTGCAACATACTCGTCCCCTGAAATACCGTGAAAGAATTATGCATACTAATGCCAAGACGACACACTGCAACGCGCAGGTATAGCATATCACAAGTTTGTGCTTTCATCTACCCCTCGCATTCAAACGCGACTGGCGAGCGCCGTCGACAGTCAGAAGCGACTGGCAAAGTTGGGCGCAAGTTTGTCGCGTTGACTCGTTGCCATCGGTTGTAGCCCCGTCAAACTTCGGAAAATCTGGCAAGTTTGTCGCTCTGCGAGCGCATATCGCGAGTGCTGCCAGTCTAATTCGATTAAACGTTCACGAATTCGAGCAGCGCATGAGTTGCTGACGAACTGACGGACTCGATCGACTTTGCAGGTGAAACTGAACTTCACAACGCAAAACTCTACGGACGTGCACTCCAGAGACTGGGACACGTTGCGGGACTGACGACATACGTTGGAAATATGCATTGAGGGGTGTCAAACTTATTTGCTTTGTTTTAAAGACTGGTGTATCAAAATTCACAGCAAAATTCGAGGTAGTTAAACGATTTTTCATTTCACGATTTAGATGAAGAATTCTAGATGAGATGCTCAGAAGATGTTCAAAAATTGGCCAACAATAGCAGCTAATTTGCCTCATGCTCTTCTTGGGGAAAAATCATTGGATGTTTCAGTAAGAGCCATAACCTACATTTTCTCAACAGACCTGTACTTCGAATATCTCTACCTTGAAATTTGTATGAGAATCAGTTAAACGAACTCGTTCTAGAACACGTCTTTGCGAGCAAGATGTTATTGAGCACGGACACAAAAGCCAAATCGGGTCTTAAACGTTCACGGTAGCTGCTCATATTTACAGTAGCATTCATTCGCATGGAACTCCTGCCGTGTAATTCGGACTGAGATAATTTGCTCCATCAAATTCGAAGCAGAGATCTCCTCGCCCTTCCGGGTCGCTCTTCTATAATTTCCCAGAACCATTAATGTGTGGGAAATATATTTCATATGTTGGGGGTTGATTCTGAAGTCGCTTGGTCTTATTTCTTCCCCAAGTTTATCTGTGAACCTGTCTCATTCCCCTCCAGCGCACCCTTAACATCGCATTTAATGCCTCCTGGATACCGACATTGACTTTCATGAGTTTTACACTGAGGAAGTACAGGCAGATGATCAAGACAGATGCAGTATTTGTGGCTTAGCTCACTTTACTTATCAATTCATTTAGTACAAATGAGTGACGAGAGATGTTCAAGTTAGTTTGAACAATGTCGAAAAAATTTTGGGAATGTTATATGCTGAGGAATGAGTTCATATGCTCAAAATTCTCAAATTCGTAATTGATGGATTCATTTGGTGCATTCAGCTGCTCCACTCTCAAATTAGTCTCCATGTGTAAACGCTTTGATGTGTTCTTCTTGCTGCCTGTGCTACACTTATTGAGCTTTTGTCACTACGTCAAAATTGCAGGGATAATACTTCGCCTCAGGCTTCACGTAAATTGTTTTTTCCTAAAGGTAAGCAAAAAATATTTTACCGTAACAGAGACGGAACGCATTTCAATGAAGACGAGGGCTGCTCAACTCTCCCACCTTCAACACTTGACTCTGACACAACCCTAGCGTTACACTCAAAAACTTTTACGACTGAAACTTCGTTTGGAGGAGTTTGGTGCTTATGAGCGAGGTCTGAACTCTTATACGGGCTTGCTCTATTCAGTGTACATATTTTAATCAAATTAATACCTAATTTAAAAAAACCAGCGTACTGATGCTTTATCCAAACTATCACGCGCTGGGCACTCGCTGCATCATTAAAGAAGTTTGTGTTTCCGGCAAAAAACATATGGAAAACTGAACCATGCATTTCGTCTCAAATGGCAATGGAAATTCTAATTGACGTCAAACTAATTTTTAATAATTTGCTGTGCTTAAATTCTTTGTATGAAGAATGATGCTGATGCTTGAATTAATGATTAGAGTCGCAGGGTCGTGGTACAAATGAGTTCAAGAATATCAGAATTTATTTTTATTCCAATTACCATGAGTCATTCAAGGCCTGACTTTGCAGCTGTAAAACTCAAGCTCTACTACTGGATTTTACATTTTTTTAAATTCCCAATAGTGAGCAAAGCTGATCCTCTACCAGTGGAATACCTCTGTTTTGACGCGCGTGAGCGCCCGGTTTTACTGCGCTGGAGATGCTTCTCTCGGGCGCTACATTGCCCTCGGAGTGCTGGCGTTCATTTCAGACCATTTCCACCACAGAAAATCCCATTCCCATTGCGCACTTTTCCCTCTTGTTCTGATTAATTCAAGGGAAGTATCGACGTGGAGAACTCCATCACGAAGTGCTTGTGGTACCCGCAACTCGACTGAAACTAAAAATTCATTTCTCCGCAGCGCCGCCGTGAGATGGAGCTCGTTAAGGCTTCACGGCGAACAAAAGTCTTCAAGCAATAAAGTTTATGGTCCTCTTAGTCTGATTACTGCGATTGCTAAGTACGGCGCCCGGCTCGCATACGCAACGCTATTTCTGAAGTCGTTTACGACCAGAGAACTCGCGTCTTTTTTCAAATGTTGGAGTTGCGTGGGCACTCGGGGATGACATGCATTTGACTCACTGTGAGGTGGTGTGAGAAAAGGCGTCTACTCGATGATTTCAACACGTGAATTGCCATCTCAAGTCACAAGCTCAATTCCTACAGAGTAGTTTGCCCCAGCAAATTGTAGGAAAATATAATTTCAGTAAAGTTGGAATAGACATTCGCAACATCAATGTGAATTAATGCTCGTTTTCACGAGCTGTGAATTTCAATCACTGATTTCATCGGTGATCAGAACTAATTTCCATGTGCACTATTTTTAACACTATTAATGCCATTCACCAAACATGTAAACTCATTCTTCACTACTAGCTGTTTGTTGAGCCAATTTAAGAGAAAACAATTCAGCTTCAAAACAGATCCTCAGTAGAGTTTCAACGCTGCTATTTTCTCAGAAAGCTTCAGAAAATAGCAGAGGCTCGCCACTCTGGCGTCCAGTCGTGCATGCATCGTAAAATAAACTCGAGTGCTCACCACCGGCCGGTGTGCTGCAACATGAGGCAGGCCACCACACTCCCGAGTTACTGCAACTCTGCAATGCGGCGAGGGAGCAGCAGCTCGGGGGAATGCCTGATGTTAGTAATGAAAATATCTGCTAGCAGCGCAGGGCAGTACTGACTTACGAAGCGAGACAGCGAGTCTCTTGGGGCACAGCGCGTATTGAGTGAACTATTCAAATGACTTGTCTATTTTCAGAAAATTGTTCATTTCTCGACAATCTCAGTTGGTCACACCAGGTAGGCTGCAATTGCTTGTTAGTTGGTCTGCAAAGATGTACTTGCCTCACAGCAGGCTTGGCCTCCCCTATTTTTCGTGGGTCCGGGAAAATTGTGTTAACTAATTTCGCTTGATAATTTGACTGGCCTAATTCTACTATTGTTCTTACGAGCGTAGGTAATTGAATTTCTTCTAATATTTAATCGCAATCGAAGTTAACCACATTTAATATCCCTCCAAATTTACGTCCTGGCTGCAAAAAACACTATTTTATTCCGTTCGAAAAAAAAACCTTTCTGTGGCATAAAAGTTTCTTTACCGCTTCTGGAAATAAGTCTCTCCTTTCAAAATATCTGACGTGCCAAATGCCCCTCATTTGGAATTTATTTTCTCGATCCACGCGAACGTGAAACTTCGTCTTTCCGCACCTCAGCAATCCATGACCTGGAAGGCGTAGAGAGCTTTCAGTTTTTTATTGCACGGAGGATGGCCTATTTGACTTGATTGCCCTCAGTGTTTGCGCTACAGCGTCCCTCGTCACAGCACCGCTATACCCTCGCCTTCGCCTAAACTACACCAGCCTTCCCTCATTTTTGAGGGAAGCTTCTCGCCGAAACTTTAGCACCAATTTACGAAGATACCAAACAAAAGCATAAATTCGAGAGTTTTGAACAAAGTTTGAGCAGAACTGTCTTTATTTAAAGCGCACAACCAGTCGGCACTGGTAATTAGTGCACGAAAATAGGATGTGAACTTGGGCTGGGAAATTACCAAGTTTGCTCCAGAGGTAAATAATTTCTCAAAATATTGGGGAGCAAGTGTCACCGTAACACCTGCATCTGTTAGAACAATTGGCCGTTCAGAAAAGATGCACCTAATAGCGAAAGTTGGCTTATTTAGATGAGTTAAGAGCTTTATTCCTGAATGCTCGAAGGGATGGTATAACAAAACGGAGAAGTTTGGTCTAAGGAAGCACTGTGACTTTGAAATAAACCTAAGTAGTTTAGGATATAATTTAGCAAAGTAATTCAGGATTTAATGCTCTGATTTGACGTAGTTTGCTCCGCATTTCACTGTTCATTTTAGGCTTCAATGGAGCTTGCGCGACTAATGTCAGTATTTTGCAGTACATATCGATTTGGAGCAGCCGAGGCAAAAACTCAAGAAAAAACTCACCTTTATAGCAAGCCTTAATTAGATCAATGTTGCGTTTATCTTTGATTACCCGAGGATCTAAATCGGGGATTATCTTTGATAAGGAAATAGCACTGAAGCATTCTACACTGAAAAGTGAGCAGAAATATTTTTTTTGCAGTCAGCAGAGCTTGTTTATGTTTTCACTGATGATGCAACGCCTACAGCAATGAATATTGAACGGGTGGTCTTTATTTTAGAAGTAATTTAAAGACCGTGTATTGAAGGAGGGCACTTTGATTGAAAATTATCAAAAATGAAACGTGCAAAAGTCTTCCTTTCATGGCTAGAATTTTTATTTTAGAACATCTGTTTTGAAATATTCAATATTCTCTGAATTTTCCAATAATTTTCAAATATTCCATACTGATGTCGAAGAATTTTACTTTGCTTTTCTCCCACTTACGTTCAACCAATCAAAAATTTTATGCGGATGTATGAATGCGAGATGAAAGCAATCATTTTTGAGCAATACAACTTCTATCACTGTGGTTGATTGTTCTTAGCGATAATTCTCTTCGCCATAAATTTTCAAACAATTCATGTCGTTGAGAAGTTTAGCATTCGGTGCGATCTGGTCAGTAAGACAGTGAGCAGTCTGTGCTACGGGACTTTTGCCTTTTGCTCATCTGCATGATTGTTAGAAACTTGATTATCACCCGGAGGATTATGAGATGGGCATAAAAACTTTTTCACTGAAATATCACACGGCTACTTTATACGAGATGTTTCAAAAGTTTACACCATGTCACCTTGCGTGTCACGTTTTGTTGCGGTAAAAAATTTATTTGACCCTATTTGTTGCGAAATCAACATGTTACGACATGGAGGAACCGCACAACACATGGCTGCTCTCACACGATTGCACTTCAGTTAATTTTTGATCACTCAAGGACTGCTTTGAATAAACAAACAATGCCGTTTGAAGTGACTCACTTCAGCCTAAGACAACCGTGACCACGAAATGAGCGTGCAGCGATCTTAGGAGCTAAATCGCGTGCGTTTCGTAATTTTTGTTGCGAGTGTAGCTGCCTGCGAAACACACTACGTGCCGCTCAGAAATAAAAACTTGAGCTCTTCAAAATTTTATCGTCTTGTGTGCTCATCAAAACGCTCGCTCGCCGTTAGGTTTGGAGGCTCAAACCTTTGACCCTCTACCGACCGACTTCCTTTCTGAAGGTCATTAGGAAATTGCATCGTTCATATATTATAAATGTTTCGAGAAAAAGTTCACATATACTGGGTTTTATGAATTTGAATTTAAAAGAAACTACCGTAATATTTCGTTCAAAAGCCCCAACATTTGGTCGTTATTGGGTAAAACTGGACCTCCCTACCTCAAACTCAGCTAAAAATTGATCAACGTAAACAGAGCTTGATGATCATCAAGGCTTTCCTACCAGAAACTGAACTTGTATCATCATCTGCATCGGTTTATCAGACACTAAACTTTCGTAGAAACTTCATCGAAAACCGGAACAGCAGCTGACCTCTAACTAGTTGGGTCAATCGTAGAGTGAATTTTATCAAAACTGAGTTAACCTACCAAAATTAGGGACCTATCTTCAAAAAATTGGATAAACCCACAATAATATGAGACCGACCACCCCTATTATCCTTTCTTAAATAAAGCGTGCTTGTCATAAATCTGCGTGGAATAAAAACAAGGAGTTCACTTTTCCTTTCGTTTTGTTTAACACTTCGACCGCAATTGGTGAAACTGAAGTTCAATATTCAACTGCAATTTAAAGCCAATTGTAGTGCACAACGTTGAAAATAGCCAACATGCACTGGATCGTAACTTCATTTAGCTTTATGACAATTAAGTTTGGGACTGCAGGTCACAAACTCGATGCGAGACACCCCACTTGGTGTCTCGGTCAGCAGCCTTATAAAAATCCCCTCCGTGTACCGCCGGTGGTACCCGTTGCTATCAAAGGGTTAATAAAGTTGTTCTGTGGTCACAGGTCGCTTGGTACCGCAGAAAGGGCTCGGAGATCCACCTCATCACTTGGGGCTTCCAAACCTACCACAACGACGACAGGTGGGCACATGTGGTGTGTGGTGCTGAGTGTTGTGTGGGGCTGTGTGTGGTGCAGTGTGGTGTGTGGTGCAGTGTGGTGACCACATTGCTACACATCACATTGTTGCACAGAGCGAAAAGTTTATGTTTTGATATTCTTCTCCAGCTACTCTTTCCTCTCTGGTTTGTTTTTACTCCTGTTACCTTGCAACTTCCCGTCACTACCCTCCCCTCGCTACCCTCCCCTCGCTACCCTCCCATCGCTACCCTCCCGTCACTACCCTCCCCTCGCTACCCTCCCCTCGCTACCCTCCCATCGCTACCCTCCCC
>JACJUY010009594.1:13161-32523 GCA_014220935.1 Platorchestia sp. MABIK | reverse complement strand
GACTTTAAACTACTCGGTCCTTGCGGCTTTAAACCACTCGGTCCTTGCGACTTTAAACTACTCGGTCCTTGCGACTTTAAACTACTCGGTCCTTGCGACTTTAAACTACTCGGTCCTTGCGACTTTAAACTTCTACTATCACTATCATACTACACGTGGCTCTACGGTGCCCTCTTGAAATCGGAAGTGATTAGGCACTATTTCAAGGTGAGCCGGTGGTGATATGGGATTTCAAATACGGGTGAAACGTAAAGTGGTTCTATTTTCTGTTGTGGTTTTTTTGTTCTCCCTAAGAATCCTATGGCGAGCGTGATCTGGACGGGATGCTACTTAAATGGGCCACTTTGTTCGGTTTACCAAGCCTAACTCTTCTCCAGCGTGTGTTTCATCTCCGAATTTAATTTTTAGACTCTTGGTGTGGCCTAGGTTAGTACCTGAAATGTTGATGAAATTTTCTAGCATGAGATCTAGGTGTTACATGATCTGACTCGGTGGTACCTCATTTAGTCACTAATTCATTCCTCCTTACTAAATTGGAGTTCTGTGGGCTGGGAGGTGCCGGAACTATTATGGCCGCCAGTTCTCTTTGGTAAACTTCGAGACGTAGGAGGATACGCCCTAAACTCGTTTGGTCCTCTTGAACCATGAAGAACGTTTAATTCGGTGAATTCTCCGAATTAGGAGCTTATCGTTGACAGTGTGTCGTGTTAAAAAAGTTTAAAATTAAAGAATGTTTTGAGTTCTTCTTTGCGTCATTTCCTGTGTACCGGTTAAAAAATCCAACACAGAATTTATTCTTGAAATATTGTCGGTACCGCTTTCGTGTCAGTGAAGGTAACACTTGAGGTTTCTGTTTCAGGTTGCTGCAGCTGTTTTGGCGTTGCCGTCGCTAATCTGAAACATGGCCGATTTCGGTCCCGAAGTACAAGAGTTGGTGAAAAAACGAACGGTGTTTTAACGTAAAATTACTCTTTCCCTTCAGAAAGCAGAGACTCTACAGGGACAAGAGTTCCAGTCGTGTCGTCAAACTGTCGATGAATACCTGCGTAGGATTACTGACATAGACGATAAAATTAACGAAATCATTATTTCAACCGAGGACGAAAAATTGTCGGAGGACATTATTAACGAGCTAGACAAACAAACTGAGTATAAATTATCAGTAGTTACCATATTAAATGGTTACTCTATAAGACACGAGAAAGAAACTCCGGTGTGTTCTTCAAAACTTCCAGGGGATCTTTTTGATCTAAAATTACCTCATCNTGAAGAACGTTTAATTCGGTGAATTCTCCTAATTAGGAGCTTATCGTTGACAGTGTGTCGTGTTAAAAAAGTTTGAAATTATTAAATGTTTTGAGTTCTTCTGTGCGTCATTTCCTGTGTTCCGGTTAAGAAATCCCACATTAGAATTATATTTCGCGAACATTTCAAGAAAGTGCTTTCAAAAATGTTTGTTCGAAAATTCACAAGCTCAGTTAGTGGATCAAAGACTTCAGTTTCTCGAAATGAAAATATGAAACTATTTTACGTTGGATGAAAAACTTAGACGTTCATGCTCAACACCAAGAAAAAAATTTTTGTCAGAAATTGCACGGAAGAGTCATGATCAAAGTAAGATACCACGTAATCTACAATAACTGCAGCATTGATGCTTCTAAGCTTGAGAATAAAAAGCAAGGCGAAAATTGCTACACGTATAGTCATTTTTATTAAAAATGATCGAATTAAACTGAACGTTTCGGACAACTGTCCATCTTCAGCAAAAAAATCTCTGTAAAACGAAACCAAAAGAGGAAGAATTAATACACTAAAGAAGTATCTATAAAAATCTAAACTTTGAAAAAACAAGAAAACGGTATAATAATTAAGAGGAAAAACTGAATAGCTGAATTAGGTATTGGCAACATGAAGTGGGAAAGCACTTTAGGTGTCATTTAGTATAGGTTTCTTTTTGTAAATATGCAGAGATTCGTGAAGGCGCAGATCTGTTCTGTAAGAAGTACCGGCCAAGATTTTAAAATCATTTAGGGAGACCGGAACATTGCACTCTTCTGCGTGAGATCTAACAGAGAACAGTGGGGGGGACCCAAGAGGAAGACCAGTTCTGCAACTACGCCCAGCATGCTCGCAAACTCTAGTCATCAGTACGGCAGGTAGAACCAACGTACCGCGATTCACAACGTGAACAACTGTATTGGTACACCAGAGACGAGCACAGTGAGGGTGGCAGTTTGTCTTTGAAACGAAATAAAGAACCAATTGTAAAATTATTCACGAGGACCATTTGAACTTTGAGCTGCAGGAAAAACTTGTTAATAAGAGATTTAACATCCTCGCTTAGCTTCAATGACTGATCTCCAAAATACGGCAATTTCACAGAGAAAGCTTGTTGTGCACAAGATTGAACAGATTGAGAGTTTTCATAAATTTTTGACAAAAATTTATTAATATGCCTGTCAACAACAGAAGATGGAAATCCGTTTTTTTTTAAATATCCTCGCAAAAAATCGAACTTTTTGTGTAGGTATTGAAAGTTAGAACACGCATTACACGCTCTATGGACGTGAGTACAAATGCCGCAAACCTTAAAATTGTATGAACAAAAACTAAAAAAGCTAGTCCCGAGCCCAGAAAAAGTTTTCTTTCGGAAAACAGAGCACTGAAAAGTATTATCAACTCTCTCCACTCGAGCATCAAGAAATGGCAACCTCTCATTGTCTTCGTCTTCCCTAGTAAATCTAATATTGCTACGACGAGAATTTAAATATTGGAGGAAGAGGTCAGCATGAGCCTTATCTCTGAACAAAACAAAGGTGTCATCAACATACCGTTTGTAAAATACAGGCCTAAAAACAGGAGGACATTCTAAAATTTTCTTTTGTTTTGTTCATGGTGGCACAGAAATATATTCGCAAACGTTGGGCCTAAAGGTAAACCCATGCCCAACCCATCAACTTGCTTATAATATTTACCATTGAAAATGAAAAAAGAATTACAGACTGACAACTTTAGCAACTTTTCAACGATTCTGTGAGAGAGCCCCATGAAAGTTTGACAATTTGTGAATAATTTGGATGAGCAAATTTCTACCGTTTCCAGCAGAGGTATATTGGTAAAAAAATTTTCCACATCAAAAGATGCCATGAACAGCCGATCAGCATTATTAAAACTACTCAAACTATCTACAAATGCTTTAGAGTTGCTTACAGTAAAACAATTCGTAGTAAAAGGTTTCAGAATTGGAACAAAAAATTTGGCAAAATTAAAACTGGGAGTATTAAACGAGGCAAAAATTGGGCGAAACTGAAACTTCGTAGCAAAATCAGACTTATGGATTTTAGGTAGGCCGTAAAGAGTATCAGGACCAGATCCGGTTGCACGTAGCTTATTGTCATCGTCAGGTGATATGGATCCCTTTTCTTCAACCGTAATAAAAAATTATTCATCTTATCCTCAACACGCATGGAGAATTTATGAATGGGTTCTACAATTTCTGAAACTTGCTATCACCAGACAGTATATTGCTCATGTTTTCTATATACTTAGCTTTGTCTATTAACACAACATCCCGGCCCTTGTCTGGTTTGGTCACCACAACATCCTTATTTGCGGCAAGACTTTTTAAAAGCATGATGTCAGATTTGGCAAAAATTACTGAAATAATTTTGAATGGTTTAAAATTGTAATAATACCCATGGACTACATTACGAAATTGACTAGAAAATTGCACAAAGTCATTGCAGTGAACGGTTTTCAATTGATTTAAAAGCCTCTCAAAACTGAAAAAGTAGGTGAAAAAGTTTAAAAAAGTGAAAAGTGAAAAAGTCGTGAACAATTTTACAATTGGTTCTCTATTTCGTTTCAAAGACAAACTGCCACCCTCACTGTGCTCGTCTCTGGTGTACCAATACAGTTGTTCACGTTGTGAATCGCGGTACGTTGGTTCTACCTGCCGTACCCTGATGACTAGAGTTTGCGAGCATGCTGGGCGTAGTTGCAGAACTGGTCTTCCTCTTGGGTCCTCCCCACTGTTCTCTGTTAGATCTCAGGCAGAAGAGTGCAATGTTCCGGTCTCCCTAAATGATTTTAAAATATTGGCCGATACCTCTTACAGAACAGATCTGCGCCTCCTCGAATCTCTGCATATTTACAAAACAAACTAATACTAAATGACACCCAAAGTGCTTTCCCACTTCATGTTGCCAATACCTAATTCAGCTTCTCAGTTTTTCCTTTTATATTATTTTACCGTTGTTCTTGTTTTTTCAAAGATAATATTTTTATAGATACTTCTTCAGCGTATTAATTCTTCCTCTTTTGGTTTCGTTTTACAGAGATTTTTTTGCTGAAGATGGACAGTTGTCCGAAACGTTCAGTTTTATTTGATCATTTTTAATAAAAATGACTATACGTGTAGCGATTTTCGCCTTGCTTTTCATTCTCAAGATACTACTTGTATAAATTGCCGAGGAAAATATCATGAAGAAAAATACAAATGCACTAGACGTTCTCTCCATTACACTGTGCCGCTGATTGTGTATACAATAGTGAAAACCTTTCTCCACCTAATCTGTTTACACGTCATATAGGGAAAGAGCTCCTTACAATCTGCACGACTGAAGCTCCTTTTAAACATTTCGATGGTGGCTTGCTCCGCCAAGTAGAAGACGTAGGAATGGGTTCTCCTTTTGGACCCACGTTGGCCACTTTCTACACGTCTACATGTCATTGTTCAATTTCCGTCAATAAATTTCCTTCACTTTAGCTGGAACAATTTTTGTTTTTGGTCCTCAACTCTATAATGCTTTAGAAAGCTTGAATTCGAAAACACGTGTTTTATCGGAGATACCTCGATGATACGTTTATCCTCTTCAAAAACAACAGAGATTCTGAGCAGTTCATTCAAAATTTCAACCAATGTCAACAGAATGTTAAATTCACTTATGAACTAGAAATAAATAATGAGGTGTCGTTTTTGATGTGAAAGTTACAAGAGGAAAGTTACAAGTTATATAAATTCACAACTTCCGTGTTTCGGAAAGCAACTTTTACGGGCTTGGGTACGAACTTTTTTTAGCAATATTTTAAATAAATGTAAAGTTTCAGAGATAGTAACATTATTTCACAGAGCTTATGAAATATCTTCGTCCTACAAATTGTTCCATTTATAAATGAATTATTTGCAAAATTAGTTTTGTTCAGACAATTGCCCTAAGAATATTTTTACTAACGAGTTTTTTAGGGGGAAAGCTTACTGCCAAGCAAAAAGTTCTCACAGAGTCAAAGTTAAGCTTATATTTTCAGCTACCTTTTATAACAATCTGTACAGAGAAAATGAAAATTGAAATATTTACAATAATTGAGGGGTTCTTTCTGCATAAAAATCCTCCTGTGTAATTCAAAAATGATAAGAAAATCTTGTCATATTCTAAACGAAGGGATACTCCAGATGTGATGTTGCGCGCCTCAGTGGAATATCAACATATGTGTGACCGCTGCGGGTGGTCTTACATTGGTAGCAATGGGCTCCGATTGTTTGTGAGGTGTGCACAACACAGGGGAGTCTCCTTTCGTACGGGCAATAATCGAATTAGGCCATCAACTCATATATAAGATAATACTGTTTGAATAACGACAGTTTCTTTAGAAATGTAAATTTCACAATTTTGGATTCAGCCTCAAATTCGTTTAATCTGCGCATTTTAGAATCGATGCGCATTTTCAAAACAGTCCGTCGATAAATGAATGTATCACGACAGTTAAACTTTCCCTTGTTTGTTGAAATTCTAAATAGTTTTTGTTTTATTATTGTCTTTATAATGTGAATTTTTCATGTCATTGTATTCAGCAATTTTAGACTTTAGAAATATTTTTAATACTTTGATTCATTGTTTTTCAGAGCCCTGAGGATGGATATTTTATGATCTGAAACGTTTATTTTCATCATGATATTCTCAGCTACGTTGGTGTTCTTTACATCTATTTTCATCATGATATTCTTAGTTACGTTGGTTTTCCTTTTTATCCTGACCACCAATAATATTATACGGTTCATGGTACATGGAAATTGTGGCTAATCAGGAAGAACAAAGATCAAATTCAGAATCAAAATATTTTTTACTTTGAAATAGGTCTTGCGGAACATGTACTTTTTTAACCTGAAATTTGTCGTAGTGTTAGTGGAGATGATCAAACAAAGTTGTTAACTTCAACGGCGCAGATTTGAGACAATGATTAAATGCCTGTGATGAAGTTCAGTTTACACTGGTTTTTTGATATAATTTTGCAGCCGAACCTGCATTGTATAAATGGAGTTTGAAGGGGGTCATAGAATTTCATTTCACCGATTTCTAAAATAAATGCGGAAAATGAAAGTAGCAAAAAATACGGTGAAATTAAATTAACTTATTACTATCAAGTTTCTTACAACAGACTGGTAATTAACTTTCATTTAATGCACAGTTATTTGATAAATTTTTCAAACTTAGGGTCATGAAATGGAGGACGAATTTTATAAAGGCCTCTTATATTGAATGTATTGTCGGTTGAATTATATTTATTTCTATATTTCCTATCAGGGTAAAAGCCTTGGATTAATGTACAGGAAAAGAACGTTGAGTAAATTTGTGGCAACAAATATGAATGTAGAATTAGACGCATTTTTTTGAGAAAGCCTCCATAAAATTCATTTAGGATTAAGCATTTTACTTGATATTTCAGCCCTAATATTCACTAATTATGGAGTATCATACGAGCATATGCTGCTATACTGTATATGCCATTAGGTGTCGTCGTCCATTCGTGTAGAAATCTGACGTTCTCGGTTTCTTTCTTTACATATAATAATTACACGCGTATTTCATAGAAAACGAGTTCCTAAATCGACATCGCCGTTTCGAAAAACTGTACACAGCTAATTCGTTAATATATAGCTCGATTGTTTTTTGTTACCAGCTACACAAAAAAACTCGTGCGTCAACGTCAATTCAGAAAATTTGATTTATTAAACAGGATTTTCCACACGCGCATTTTTCCAACACTGGAGTTGTAGACTATTGCGAAAATTTTTTTTTTTAATTTTCGTGTGTAATAATTGTTGATTCAAAATTTGCTCTTATAAGCATGGTGTGAAAAGCAATCAAATCGACTAATATTTAAGTTATGTTTATTCTTCATTTGCGCATAACTTACTTTAATTTCAGGAGGGCAGAGCTTTTCCGTGCATTTGGCTGAATGTTGATTGCTGGGAAAGCTAAAGGGCAAAAATATCATAAACTAAAATAATAGGTTTTCAATAGATTCTACCAAATCTTCATTTTCTGAAACCTTCAAATTTGATAAAAAAATCCTTATGATTGAGTATCGTAAATGCACGCTGAGGACGATGAATCTCACCTGTAAATGTTGGATCGCAGTCGGGTTTGCGCATCTCATTCAGGTAGATGCCTAGGAAGCTGTTCTTGTTATTAGCGTTATCATTCTCTTTCTTGCGATCCTCTATTGCTCTCTGTGAAGACAAACAAGGCGTACCTTTAGTGAAGTAAAATAATTTCACTCAAGCGTAATATCCAAAAAACCATTCAAAAACATATCCAACATCAGGTGTCATTTCTTTGATGATTCTTATTCACATCCCTAGGTGTTAACATACCTCTTGGATTCGATACATTTCGAAATCATTTTGAGCAGACGGCATAAGATAATCTCAAAAAAATATATTCCTATAAACACATGACTATTTTAATTATATCTGTTATCTGTTTTCTTCCCGCCTGCTTTATTACCAAAAATTTAGGTGCATAAAAAATGAGTTGTTTGAACATATTTTACGTATTATACAGTGTACATACAAGTGAACTACGTAAACTTTTGTGAGCCTCGTTAACCCTATGAAGTGTGAGGGTTAGGCAGCTTATTTCTGTATCGTTGGATTACATCGGGAGACTAAATTAAGTCATTGGCAGGCTTTATTTACCCCCTCATAAACAAACAGAACTTTTAAGAAATCATTAAACATAGAAAAGTGACCGCGGTAGTAAATTTAAAGGGGAAAGTTCTTTATCTTCCCTCATACATTAATACATTATGTTATGTCATGGACGATAGGATTTTACACAGAATAGAAATGATCAAGCTGATTAGTCCCTACTTTACTTCACAGTCACACAAGGCATCTCGTACAAACAGCTAAAATTTTTCAAAAATCGATGACACTTCCACCTCCGAACTTTGCGCTTTTTGATTGCCTCGAGGAAAAGATAGCACTACGATTAAAAATTATTTTTCGCCTGTGAAAAATATAACGAACATGATATTTCTTTTTCGATACTGATGAAAGATATCACCCTCAATTAAACCATAAAGAGTTGTAAGGAATGCGTGTGGAATAGTTCTAAATTTACTTCATCTGTGAGCACTTACTTGTTTTTAGGCTGCAGAACAAAATAATTTGCTGTTGCTCACAAGGAAGTTTTCTGAAATCAAGATCTACCAAATTAGTCATTTTGTAGTTACCAACCAGTGACTTTATGAAGTATCACGATGCTCATTTTAGTGTTATGTTAGTTAATACAGTGTTTTGTGGAGAATATTCACCCGATCGATGATGATGATGATTCGTGGAGAAAATTCGCATATTTTATCGTAAATCAAAATGTGAGTATCTACAAAAAAGGAATAGAAAATCGAAAATATAGGATGCCGGAATCCTGAAAAACTCAAACACTTCAAGAGAAGTATGGACCAAAGCGCCTATCGTAGAACATAAAACATTCATATTCTCCATATATAAAACACCACCCCGTTTTAATTGCTCAAAAAGAACAACATGTGTCGTATTAAACTAAAGTTTTTTATTTTGTTACCATTTACCTCGATAATCATTGTATTCTATCCATCATTTTAATCATTTAAACCACCCAAATTTCCTACTTACAATGAATACTTGCATGTCTGATAATATCTGAGAAGTTCTTAAAACCACTCAATAATAAGAAAATGACAGCAACACAAATTTCTACACCAATGAGTCCTGGAGCTTACCTTTTAAATGTTGAAGTGACTGTAAAACCCCGCCAATTTTTTCTTATCGTTTAACACGTAAGAGGTCATATGTATGAGAAATGTTTCAGCGAAAACTTCTGGGACATTTCTGACAAGAATATATTTTGAGGAGTTGCATTAGGGATCATTACGGAAGCTCTAAGTTTTCGGCCCGGTGTTTTCATGTAAGCTGATTTTTTATTTCCAGTTAGAAGAATTTTAAAAAATGAATTATTTTATTTCGTGGCAAAAAGAAATAAAAAATCGAACACCGGTCGATGCATTTCTACCAGGGAGTTTGTGAGGGATGAAGATAATATTGCGGGTTGGGCATCCTACGAAACAAGGTTTTCCTGTACTGTGTGTACTTTTTGTACACGTTCAAATTTTCTACACATTCCCTACTTGTTAAACGTCGGTTCCTGCGTTTTCGGTCTTAAGTGCACCATTATTTTTATAAGGATTTCCCTTCTCTCAATGATAATTAAATCAACCGGAATCATTGTTCGCAATTTAAAATTATTGAATATCCTCTTTGATACGAACCCAACTGGCGACAACCAGTCGCAATGGTGGCAATAATTATTTATTGAGAATTGCTCATTCACTCGCAGACAAACACAGCATACCAGAAGCGACGTCGCCTTCCGCGATGCGGTTCCATTCACTTAACACGGCTATCAAGGAGTCCTCACCGCCAGGAATTCGTTGACATCTTTAAACGCCTTCGCTTGAGTTGAGTAGCCGATCAAATCTGGGCAAATATGTCGCAGCCGTGGGAATATGTTGAGCAGCCCGCCGCTGATCTGATATGACAACGAACCATTACGAAGTGAATTTGTGCGATGTCTCAAACGCCATATTGTCAACGAAAATCTTCAAACGATGATAAATCGTGGTAGATACTCTGATTGGAATTACGTTTAACGATTTATTCGTGCAACAAAATTTTCACGGCTAACTTTCATGAACAGAGAAGGGCTAAGTGCTGTTCAAACTACTTAGACCCCTAAACTCTCCACAAAGAGACAGGTGCGTCATCCTAGTTTCAAAATCGACATGTTAGGACGGTAATCAAAAGTTAATACATATAAACGAACACCAGTTGAAGGAGAATCTAAGGGTTGAAATAGAGTAAACTGTCAGTGGTGTGCGTCAAGTGATAAAATTTGTTCCCAACATTTCCGATTGTGTAATTGAAAACATCCGAGGCAAAAATTTGTCAGATAGTAAGAATGAGTCTAACAAAAATCTAAGAAAAAATTCATCTGATTTTCCAATGTACTTTAGTTGAGTAAAATTTAGTCATTTCCCTAATATTCGTAACAAATGTTCATCTAAAGGTATTTGCTCCATGTCAGAGCTGTGCCACGTTCTGGAACGTCGGGTTTGAAAATAATTGACAAGCTCATTTTTTTTATCTCAATAGAAGTCATTTAGGTTCATCTCATGATATGAGCATTCCAATGCATACAGTACAGTAGATTTCATGTTTGCTCCTAAACATTTGAACTTTCGCGTTACTGTCAGAAATACCGTGTGGACGATAAAAAAGTAACCCAACTTTGAATGTAAACAACTTTACAGTGAATGCAAATCATTTTATTCGTTTTTTTTTGTACTAAGTGGATAAAAATGTTTTCCTTAAAAATGTTACGTCACATTAAAATTAGTTGAATCAGTAATAAGATTAAGGTTGTTTCAGTAATGAGATAAATCAAAGTTGTAAAAAGGTGAGTCGCACATGACATTTTGATGAGGTCATAAATGATACAAAAGTTGAAGGGTCATTGTGATATTATTCCAAAAATTTAGTTAAAACGAGAGCTTCTCCCAGGAAATCTCTGTTCGAATTTACTTCGAACTTTTGTTAAACTCTTTGTTCCCGCGTAGAGTTGTTGATGAAAATGAGTTGCCCCTTTGTTAGCTGCATAAAGATGGGTTTAGTCACTTTAGTCTTTACATTTAAAGGTAAATTTTTAGACGACTTGGGCCTTATTTATACTCAGACCTAAAGCTTTGTAGTCAGGATGCTCTGTGTGTGATGCAACAAATGAAACTCAAATATCTTAATCCAATCTTATTTACATTTTACGATGGGTTTACTTTTTATGGTTCATACGGTATGAATCCTGAATACGTAAGAATTTGAATAAACCTGATATGTATTGCTCAATATTTTTTACTAATTTCTATATCATTTTCAAAGAGCCCATGAAGAAAAGGTCCCAACGTCAGTTAACTCGTAAAAAATTTTCATAGGATAGCGATCATTTTGTTTACATACACGTGCTGTTTGTCTTTCTCAAATGCACTGAGGTGTGTAGATTTCGAATGAAGAACGTGCACTTTGTTTCTGCGATTAACAATCGGGATTAGTGCGTCGTTAAACCGGGAACAATTTGAACAATGTCATTTCTCAGTGTGCGCCGTCCTTCTTTCGGTTTCTGAAATTGTCAGTAACGATGCGGAATAGACCGAAGGCCGAACAACCGAACGCTTATTTAGTGTTAAATAATACCTAGTCTGTGCTATTTTTATATTAAACGAAAAGCGATACTTCAAATCGTACGTCGTTCGTTTTACAGGCTTGTCCGTTTCTATTTTATTTGCTTATTGATTCGAGCAATCATCGGAGACCGTGAAATTCTAAATTTTCAGGGCCTACCTTTTGAATGCAAACTATAGGGGATGTTTTCCCGAGTTTCAATGTGAAGTACCGTTAAGGTCTCAATCACCCAATCCAAATAAATATAAATGCAGCCTTCGTTGCAGAATTGTATACTGACGATAGTTTGTAATAGCAAAATTTTTACTGAACATTCAACACTCTTTCACCCATCTTAGACATAACATATTTATTTTTCTGTTGAAGCATATGTCGAGGAACAAACCAAGGACGTTTCTGCGGAAATCATCCAAACAGGTCTTTTCCTGTATTTATTACTCTTTGCCTTTTTACTGAAAATTTCAGAGCAGAATAAGAGCCACAGAGAAATTTCGTACTTTATTACAAATTTATAGCCTAAATCTTTTGAATATTTCTTGAAAAATATCTCTGTGTTCTCACTAAAGCCTGTAAAAAATCCGTCACACAATTATCGAACCACAGCCCTCGCTCGTCAACTCGCTAGAAAGCGAGGAGTACATACTCCTGAAAATCTACATTAGTACATTATATTTTGCCATTTACGCAAGAAATTTACAAGAAACAAAAATTCTCAATTTGATTAGTTTACGACCAATCAGTTTGAACAGTTCTCACAGTGAGCTGCTAAGAATTTTCATTCGCTTCCTATATGTAATTATAATATGCTAGCTAGGTGCCTTCACCTGTATGTAAAGGTAGTTGCCAGACAGAGCTGAGCTATTAAATTCACAGGAGAGACCAGGTAAAAAATTTATGAGTTTCGCTGATCTACCAACTCGGATTGCTATTAGGAAGCATTCTAAATACCTACTGTTAATGTTTTAAATATAACTAACCTATCTTCTCTCAAAAAATTCGCTGCATAGTTCCTGCGAGTTTTAATTGAACTTCCTACATGAGAACCCAAAAATTATGCAACATTCAATTATCCTACATTGTTCTAACGATTTTCAGGATTAGCTCTGCGGGATTTCTGGAGTTTATCTACCCCACGATTATTTCGAAAAATATCAGGAAAACTAGAAAAATACCATGAATGAAATGTGTTTTAAATTCAATTTTACTTAAAGTATGCAAGTTTCAGAAGAATCGGACCATATTTGAAAAAATCTAACCTAATCTAACCTAACAACCAACTAACCTAATCTCCCTGATGAAATTAAGCCAATCAACACCTATATGATTATTTAAATCTAATTGTTCACAGATCACTGTCCTAGGAAGTTTCAAGCAGAAAATAAAAATAAATAAGTTTCAAAATTTGTGGAATCGAAAGATGGCTTCCCTCAAAAAAGCTCCATCTCCTTGTGGAAACACAAGTATTACACTTCTGTCTAAGAAAATATTTGGAACACCAAAATTTTAAAGCCGAAGCATTAAATTGCATGGGAGAGCCACATTTTACACAATTCACATTAGTCAGAATCAAATTGTAATACTGCAAATACGCTAATAGCGACACTTCAACATTCAATAAATGCTCACGATCTTCCAATGTACTAACGAGCATGTTTTTTTTTCTGCAAAATAAAGAAGAAAATCAGAAAATTGCATAACTAAAAAGTGTTCCAAATTCAATTTTACATGTACTGAGCTAGTTTCATAAAAACTGCGATATAATTAAAAAAACTTGTGGGGCATTTAAATTCCAGAAATGCCAGCTCTGCTTAGAAATATTAATGGTTAGCATCAAATGATCGATGGTAAATGATAAGATGCGATTGAATCTCTCAAAACTGAAGAAATAAGCGCATCAATTGAATAATTCTACGACTCTGTAAATTGAACGGACTAAACAAATAAAATTAAAAAAAAAAGTTAAAATCAATTTGAAAAAATGAATGATAGAAGAAATTTGAACACTTTGAGCTTTGAATAAATGAACATCCAAAGTAAAGAATCTGGACACGCGGAAAAAGGAGCGAAACCAACTCAGAATAGATCGCTAGAAAAGAATGCAAAAGTCTTAAAATTGTGGTAAATGAAAAATCTGTAGAAAAAGTAAGGAACCGCTTTAGGTATTTAGTTAAGCATTTTTCAAAACGTTGGCAGAAAGTTCCATCATGTATACCTATTTGTAGAGACTGACTAGTGTCAAGTGCTTGATACGAGTTTTAATAATAAATTTATAGTCACTAACTTCTTGTCTTCAATAATTTTTACGTAAATTGAGCAACACTTGAATCTTGAGAAAACTAAGACCAACTTCAACGCCTTGCTAACGGGCTCAACTGTCTAACTTCGCGTCAAATATTCGGATGGTGTCTCATGTGGGTTGCTATTCCAAATGCATAAAACTAAAATGAAAATATATGGTGAGAAATTTTTCAGCATACAATGACTAAAAAATTAGTATTTATTCGTTGTATTTATAAATATCATTCAATTTCTTACGCTACTTAACTGGTTAGAAGGGCAAACTTGGATGCATATTGGATAAATAAAGCAAAAATACATCACCTGGCCAGTCCTGAAGTGTGCGTAGAGAAGTTGTACGAGCTCGTGAAGAGCTTTGTCTTTGTGGCTGAGTCGCTCACCGCCCAGCACCGCCCACAGCACCGTGATGCCAGCCACAGCAAGCTCCGGCTGGCCAGGCAAGGTAAATAAGATAGTTTGGTGAGAAGATAAAGCTTTGGAATTGTGAATTATCACAATAAGTTCGATAGTGACCAAGGATACACGATAAAAATTATCTTTTTCTTCTATATCATGAGCTTTCCAGGGAGTTTGAGGTTTAGGGTCGAACGAACAATCCAAACGAATAACAAATCAAATCATTTTCTACACCAGACGGCACATACACTATGAGGAACATGTCCGCCTTGCAGCAGGTGCATATGAGTATAGTTATATTATTCTTTTCGTTCTTCCCGGTTTGAAAACAGGTTAATATTCTAACAAATAAATAAACACCCACATTCATTTGGTGGAGCGCATCTCGTCGGAACCCTATTCACCAGAAATAGCCTATGGGTATCTTGTTCAGGCAGAAAAGTTTTCATTTTAAGTCTCGTAAAAATAAGACGACTCTCCCAATGACCGTGCTTGGGAGTCGTCCAACGGACAGTCGCAGACCATAAAAGTTACAGAGAGGAAGTGCCAATGTGATTAAAACCAATACAACTATGCTTGAAAATCATACCGAGCAATTCAAACAGCCTAATTGAGAGTATAATTAGTGCTTGATGCCCTCGTGTTAAAAATGAGAAACTAACTAAAAGCTTTCATCAATGTCGTTCACTTAAGAGCAATTTCAAGAACTGTGCACACATTTTTTCCCATTCTTATTCTGTTTATCTTTTCGCAACATGCCTTTAGGTTACTTCAATTAGGGATACCTGCTTCTAACTTTCAAAGATCCAACGCGGAAGAACTCGATAAAATGTTTCTGTTTTTGCATGAATAGTCCAAGTAACCGCAGCAGAAAGCTCTTTATGATTTGAATAAGGACTTTGCCCGTATGAACAAAAAAGGACAACATGTTTTAACAATGGAAATATGTCAAAGTACAATGAAATGAAAATAGGACTGTAAAATCCGTAAGAGAACACTTTCAACCTTATCCATGCAACACTTTAAAGAACGACTTTGGCGAAGTGCGGACAAGCAAAGGCGCAGAGAAAAAGCGCCCCATCCTCCAGCTAACTGATGTGCCGCCCTCTTCCCACATATAAGCGCTTGTCACTCAGGTTTAGGCGCTGAATGCTGTTGATTATGTACCATATAAGAAGAATGAGAAGAGAAGAATAATGAATAATGGGAAATAATGAGAGACGAAAGGCGCCCATTAATTAACCACACGTGGTGGTCTGGTAATTATATATGAGTAAATAGAAATAGAAAGCTGCACGGGTGTGCAGAGCTGCGCGCAGCTCAGTGCTGCACCAGGGCTTTGAACTTTGAGAGGGTTGAGAGCTGTGATTTGGGTTTCTGTATTTCTCAGTTCATTTTATCCCAAATAAATTAACGATAATATAGTTCGACAGGGAAGTACCCTTCATTAAGATTCCATGGCAATCGTTTATGAAGATCGTAACAAATTTCACCTTTGATTGAACTCGATAAAATAATTGGAAAAAAGGAAGATTCATTTCTTTTTTCGATCGACTATAACTCCATCAACAGTTCGGAGTCTGTGACACACGATTCATTAATGCTGTTGATTCGGTGCATGTCAACTTGACCGGCATGTAGATAGAAGTATGATTTTGATTTTTCGGCACCTCACCTGGGCTTTTAAGTTTTAAGTTATCTCCAGTTTTCCCCATTTTTGGTTTTGCATTCGCGCAAAAAGAATCATAAATCCTAAAACTTCGCTGAAATTCGTTCTGTGAAAATGGAAAACGTTGATGACCATGAAAGAGTGAGGTGGCTCAACACTTGCAGTGTATTTTTTGTGCTCTAAGTAGACGAGATGCAGCAAAAAATAAAATATGTTGATAAAAATTTAACCCAGCAAAAATGGGTGCTGCTACATAGGGCATGTCAAGCGCCTTGGAGCACCATTCTTTCCATTTCCAAGCCATGTTTTGTACCAAAAAATACACGATCAAAAAGCTGTCAATATTAGAATCATTAGGTGGGAGAGATTGACAAGCCGGGAATAGAATATGTCACACAGCCTACGAGCACACTCACCAATAAACTGTTTCTATTTTTCAAAGCGAATTTGAAGGGACGTTTTAAATTCATAACTGCACTGCCACTCGATGAAACATGGCAATATATGTTTTTTTAATTCTAAGCTCAGAGTGAATATTTTTTTAACCCAGATAAAAGTAGGACATAGACACTATACTACAGAATTTACGAAGGCCTTCGCAGCGTTACAAAATTTATTGTGCATAAAATATCAGTATTACATCTCACGTACAATATGAACTAACTTAAAGCCAATCGAAAGGAAACTACTGAGTTTAAAAAAAATTGTTCATAATATCGAAATGTATGGGATCAGTAATTAAAATGAGTTGAGGGTCTCAAGCGGTTGAATATTAGGCCATGAGCGACTTCTAGGGTTATCTGTCAAGCGGAGCAGAGTGATCCTAAAACGAACGGTGAAATAAGATGGGGCCATACCATTTGAGACAAAACAACCCATTAAAGTTTCTGCGCAGAAAAAATCTTAACCTGTTCGTGTAGTTTGAGTTTTAGGAAACACTTGTTTTAAGATACGAAATGATAGAACACAAAAAAGTGAAAGTTTTTATTTCAATACTTTCCGAACATTCCAGAATGAATCCTATTGTCGGCTGAAAGAAACGCAGTAATGATTATGAAACGTAGGCGTTGAATACCTAGAAAATTAGATTTTAACCTAGTAACATTATGAAAAATATCGGCCCATTGTGCCCTGCTCAATTTCAAAAATAGATTGAGATTTATAATCCGGAAATGTTTGGTATTGATTATTTTCGCTTTTCGTAATTGCATCATGACAGCATCGCCACGAGCTACGATTTCCGACATCGAACTTAATGTAGTGAATGTTGGCTAATTTACTGCGCACCACACTCTTTATCGAGGGAAAATACCTTGATATAAAATAATACATTTTTTACGTGCGCTGAGACTTGAGACTATCCTAATGTGGGGATAAATTTATAATAAATTTTTGCACGTCTGAATTCGGAAACATTTGAGCTTTGATAGGGTGCAGGTTTATTCTGTATTGGCTTCAGGATCACAGCTACATCAAATTTTGTAGGAGATCTGGTGTCAACGATGAATTAGCAACACTGTTTCTATGCAGTGCAATTGACCAAAGATCGAAGGTTAGGGCAGTTTATTGGTGCTAAAATAACACAGGAGTTTTATATAATTTAATTGGAAAATACGTTTTCCATTCAATTAAGAAATATTTGTCATTTCTCTCAGTTGTTTTTCTCTCACGTTAAACATTAGGACCGAAAAGTAATTTTTGCACTTTTTTGAAATTTTACTCACCTCAACGAACAAAGAACATGAGAAGTAAAAAAAGCTTAAAATGAACAGTTCACAATTAAAGAAAAATGAAACCACTTCATAGAAAGCTAAAGCAAATCAAAGCTAATGAAAAATATCAATATAAGTCGTTGAAGTTTTCCAAAATTGCTCATGAGAGATTTCAACTCCTGAGACTGAATTTGCACCACGTTTTCTTGGGCAAAATTGGTCTGTATTCATTGTTTAGTCTTGAAATGTTCTTGTAATTATTTTTAAATATTCAAATGGGCATGAAAATAATGCTGATTTAGTACCTAAAAGAGTATTTTTTATTTAGTTCAATTCGACATGCTTAATCAGAGTTCAAGTTAATTCAGAATTTGAAGAGATGTGGGGAAAACTCACTTGAATCTTAAATGGACCTTTTTTATCGGCCAATTCATGTATTAGCTCCTTGATCTCGTCAAGGATTTGATCGTGGTGCACCGTCTTCCCAAGGCCGAGGTTGCGCAGATGGTGCAGCGTGAAGCGACGTTGGGTCATCCAAAATTGTCCTTGTGTGAACATGATGCCTGGAATGAGCAGCACCAAGGGCTGATTATGAAAAATCTACTCCGTCCTAACGATAGGCAGACGATATGGAACTATTCCTTTTTCTTACTTGTAGCTTCAAGTATGAATTGCTAAAAAAGTCACTGGAATATGGAGTCTGTAACTAGGGTAATAAAAACACATGTAGATAGTTGGCAAAACTTGTTGTTAGATATATGCTTATTAGTTTTGTTAGGCTGTCCTGTTCGGCGCCAATTGTTAGATCATTTTTTAGGCTGGTCCTTCTTGGGAGCCAGTGATAGATTATTTAGGTGAGCGAGTCCTGTTCGGCCCGATTTGATGATTCTTTAGGCTGGTCCTTCTTGGGAGCCAGGGATAGATTATTTAGGTGGGCGAGTCCTGTTCGGCCCGATTTGATAATTCTTTGGGCTGGTCCTTCTTGGGAGCCAGTATTCTTCTCGGGGAAGATAGTACTCGGTTTATTTCCAGAGTTTATTTGCAGGAAACAATATTGGTTGCAGAGGATTTCAATAGCAGATAAGGAGGTTCCGAAATTCCAGAGAGCGGACTGTTTCTTTTAGTCGCTCTCCCGAATTTCGGACAAGCCGGATTCAAGGGGGTTTGGGGAGTATCTATGATACTCGATTTAAATTTCGACGAACATTGTTACAAAGATACGAGAATATCCCTACTGGCGCGGGGCCTAACACGCCCATAATGACAAGACTTTGCTTGTAAAGCAAAGTCTTAACAAACCCACGCCAGTATGATCGATAAAATTAGAGAATGGAAGTCCTGTTAGGTCTCTGATTAGGTTTCGAGACCGTTCGGCGTATAGGGGTTATATGATAATTAATTCTATAATCTCAAGAGATATAGGTCCTAGTTTAGCACCCTTTTTAACATCAACTATTTATAAAGAGAACATATTTAGTAGTGTCTGGCTTGACTCCGTGTGAAAAGGACGTGCGTTACGCTCGCTCCGAAACTAAGTGCCTATTGTTAGAAAGGATGTACTTCTAACCTAAATGGGTACTCACTCACGCCATGAGGATTCAAATGTGATTTAAACACACCATACAAAAAATCATCAAACTAAGAGTATAATACTCCATCAAGAAAGTGCGCAATTGCTCAACCCTCATCTACACAAGAAACCGAGCTCCAACCCTCATCCGCACAAGGCACCG
>JACJUY010009593.1:18683-33353 GCA_014220935.1 Platorchestia sp. MABIK | reverse complement strand
GAAAATAATGTTCAGGTGAACTCTTCTCAATATAGCCGGCTGTCCATGGACCCAGGGTCCAAGGTAGCGAGGAATTTGTAGACCAGAGACCAGCGGAGCGCAAGATTTGGATGCACCCGTGGTCGCGGTTAGATGCTGTCTGACGTGGCAGCCACAAACGACCGCTCACGTTAGTTTGGCCGAATCCACTGTGGTGACGTGGGACTCGGAAGAACAAGTGCAAACGTACTTTAAGAATTTGCAAATACGCTTGCAACCGAAGATGTGAGGAACCCCCACCATTGCTCTGCTAGTCGTAGATTACTTGCTTTATTGATTTTAGGTTAATTAATCTGACTGCAGCCTAAGAACCCTTACTGCGGAAGGCTATTAAATCTTGCCTTACTAAGTCTGCAGAGGACCTCAGCTTCGAGCAATGACTAAAATTTAGACAACAGTGTGAGTTAGGCTGATGTGCTGGATAATTATGAAACGTGAGGCTCAAAAGTGGCTGATATGAGTTGGTGGACTACTCCAGATGAAGTGTCTGAGTAATATGGCAGGGTAACATTTTGAGGTAGGTATATTAATGAGGCAAGGATAATGATGAATGTGCGAAGGGTGGCAAAAAGTATGAACTGCTGTGTTGAAGTGGTTTGGCCAAATGCAAAAATGAAAAAGGAATTGTTGGTAAAGAAAGCAATAAAGTCAGAAGTGCTGGAAAGGAATGTTAGAGGTTAGCTAAAAGATAGATGAAAGCACGTTGCACCATCATTTCAGAAGATGAGTGAATAGTGATTGTGAGTGCCTGACTCATTGTCATGTTGGGTATGGCTGGAGGTTCTTGGCCTGCAGGAATGACCGTGGTGTGTTTTGGTAAATAGGATGTGGAATGGGGTCAGTACTGTTGGTCTGAAATATTGTGAATTTTATGAAAGTGCTAGAGTAAATCCACATGGTGCTGGTGGGCTTTGCTGTGGAAGAGATGCCCAAGCAATGTAGATGTATGAGAGAAAACAATTGAAAGTTGTTTTCCTCTCTGGAAGATACAATTTCTGTGTCGGTTGGAATTACTGCTCTCAGGGGGAATTGGGAGATCCCTGGCAGAAAGTTAGGAAGGTATTCTTCTTATTGAAAAAGAATCATTTCATTTTGTTGCAGTGTGAATAACATACACACTGCAGGTTTAAGTTCTTTAATGTTACTGCACTGGGCGGACAAACGGGAATGAAATAGATAGGTACACCGTGCTCAGGCACGATTCAACGCTCCAGTGCGAGGAGGTTCAATGTGGCTCGTCCAAGCGAGTCTGACGATGATAAAGTCGAGTCGAAGAAAGACGCTGGTGTTTTCGCAGCGTCGGGAACCTTTGTTCAAGGTTGAGCCAATTGGAAGATAAGTGCTGTCTTGTCATTCAGCCAGCGATTGAAAAGGTTATCCAGGCGTCCTGATTCTGGACTCGGAGCAAAGGTAGGAGCGATGTGCAAATGCTTACTGCACGAGGAAAGAAAAGTTGAGGTAATTAGTAGGTCACGTTAACTGTATGAAAGTAAATAGCACGTTTTTGATGAACAGAAGCGAACAAACCTGAGAAAGCTCTTACCCGCTCAACGCTCTGCATCCGGAGCAAAGGGCTTGCGCTATGTGACGAAAAGAACGAAGATGCAGGAACAAAGGAAGGTGCTTTGGCAGTGAAGTGCAGTTATACTGTGACAGGAAAGTTTAATGGTAAAAATAGGGTGATAATTAAGAGTTTAAGTAATTAAGTCAATATGAAGCAGAAACTTTTTTAATTTATAGGTTTGTGGAAACTCACCTAAGGAATCTATCCTCAGTGAGGTTTCTCCTCTTTTAGTGGCAAGTAACGTGCAAAGCTCAAATGGAGCAACAGAACACAAAAGATATTACAGAACGCCTTAATAATGCCTTAAAGTAATTAAAACTACCTAAATTACGGACAGCCTAATTGAAGACTGTATATAAATAAATAGACTCTCTTGGAGAGCAACTAAAGGTGAGGTAAGCGTCGCCTCTGAAGGAGGACGACAAAGATAAGGTAAGCGTCGCCTCTCAAGGAGGACGACAAAGATAAGGTAAGCGTTGCCTCTCAAGGAGGACGACAAAAATAAGGTAAGCGTCGCCTCTCAAGGAGGACGACAAAGGTAAGGTAAGCGTCGCCTCTCAAGGAGGACGACAAAGATAAGGTAAGCGTCGCCTCTCAAGGAGGACGACAAAGATAAGGTAAGCGTCGCCTCTCAAGGAGGACAACAAAGATAAGGTAAGCGTCGCCTCTCAAAGAGGACGACAAAGGTAAGTAAGCGTCGCCTCTCAAGGAGGACGACAAAAGCTAGGTTAATAATTTCTAGGTTTTAAACATTTATAATTAAGTACACCCTAGTGAAAAAAGTAATTCGGAAGATATAAGTACAATTTAGAGGAGAGAGGAGAGGATAGCACAAGAGGAACAGAAATGTTTGTCCTCTTGCTAAACCGGGGCCTTGATGGCAGACCCGACGGGACTTCTCAGCGCACGTCCTCCAGCACATAGAATTTCTTCCGTAATCACAGGCAGCACTGGGAGACTATCAGAAGCGATTCACACGATGAAAATGGCAGGAATAATGATCGCAACCAAAATCGTAATCATCATAATTATCAACATAATAAAAATTAGGGACCAGTTCACAATCTCACCTCAGTTCGCGCTCCAAACCTCAAGTGTGTGGTGAAATGAGGTCCAGACTGCTTTGTTACAGAGGTGAGCGCACTGTATTTCTTACAGCAGACCATCTTTTTTTCAGTTTCTGGTTATTTTTTCTCAGTATCCATTACTTAATTCTGCAGCTTTAATTTTGTTTCTTAAACTCTTTTCCTTACTTGCTGTTCTTGTATGCAGGGGACCCTGTGTGCCAGCAGATCTTATGTGTTTCCCATGAATTTTTTGCAAGAATAAATAAAAAATACTTCCGAAGGAAAATAAGCTCTTGAACATTCACAGCATGTTTTTAACATTTGAATAAACAGTTATAGCCCATAAAGTTCTTGGAATTTACCCACAACCTCTTTGTAGGTGAAAAATTGGAGCTGGAATTGCCCCTAAAAGTCTGAACAGCGTCTCCGGCCAGAGCGTACGGCTGCATTTAATATTCTAGGCATTTTACAGGACGCACGAGCACAAAACCACTCACTAAGAAGGTCAAGAGACCACTAAACCTCCTTAATGAATGGACAGTTGTGTAAAAGCAAAGAAAACAAATTTGGAGTAACCAATCGCAACTATGCAGAGCCGCAGCTGGTCTCTCTGAGCGCACCTGCGGGGATGGGGGGCAATTTGGGGGTGATTATGGGGGTTTGGGTTGCCAACACGGGGCAAATGACGTTTCTACGTGATAGAGGAAGGGTTTAGGAGCATTTTCAGGCAATAATCTCATTTTAGGTTTTTGGCCCCAAAAAACCGTTTGATTGCCTTAACGTCAAACTGAATGCTGCCACCTACTTTCTTGCCCTTGGAACACCTCTGTTGGGAAATGGAGGCTTAAACTAACATATCTAGTATAATACTTTAACTCTTAAACTAAGCAGTGCCTTCTTTATTTCTCTTTTGGGCTNCAGAATAACCACCAGTCTCAAGACATCATCAATATAAATATCAATTTGAGCTACAACATCCTTCAAAGTATTGAGATAAATAAAGAAAATGAATTATGTGGCATTGTTTTTCAGTGGAGCAATGTTGCAATGTGGAAAACAAAATACTCTTCACATTACCAAATCAAAAAATGAAGGAAAAAAATGCAAATTTGGTAATTTTATGACAGGAAAATTTGATCTATGGGAAATTAGTCATTGAGGAAATCTGCCCCTCAACTAATTCATGGTTTCACGTATGGTGTGGGCTGTAGTTCCATTTTGTTGAGACAATTCATCAGGTTCTGTTTCCAGCCAAAATTCTTTTCACGATTAAATTGTGCATTTGAGAAGTCATTATGCTCATCCAAGTCTCCATTAAACATGAAAAATTCTAGCCAATTATTCCATTGTGTTGATGTGTGTTTTGAATATTGTGGTGGCCATTGTAAAGGTTAAATACAAAACACAAAATGTTGATGATCTTGTTCTTTTTGATAAAATGTACATCAGTTATTTAGCACTTCTTTTTCCAAATGCTTGCTATCCCAGCCTTCATTTTTACAAATAATGTTCCTCTTTTATTGAATTAACCCTTCACTGACCAATTTTTTTTCTAGTTTGGAAAAATTTTATAATTATTTTTTTCATTCAAAATGATAACTATAGGGCATAATAATATACATCTAAATTTCAAGGTTTATTTTACAGAGAAAAATTATAAGAGGACCAAATGGTCCTCTTGGACCTGTAATAATGCTAAATTAAGGAGGACCATACTGTCCTATTGGACTTGAGGAAAAACTTTGAACAAATTAATGAAAAATATTTCCTTTCTTTGTGTATTATCTTGCAGAGTTGAACATAAAATGGTATAATGATGAAAAATTCAATTAAGAAATTTCACTCAAACCTCTTGCTAGACAGTTTCAATTTCAAAACAATTTAGTTTGATAGAAAGATTCTAACTAGTTTCTGTTCCTCTCACAACATAGATGTACAACATATTTTGTGCAAAGCATGTGCATTTTGCCTTTTCAACCTGGATTTTTACACATGCCCCTGTTTTCATGAAATCTTGGTAAGTGATTGCCACCATCATGCCTGATGTTTTCATCTGGAATTGGTACTGATGCTTTCCTTGTCTACCTCTTCTTTGCATACTTTTCCTCTCCTCTGATGGCTGCCTTCTCTTCTTCCGCAACTCCCTTAGAATTTTCAGATCCACACAATAGTAAGTAGCTGTTAACCACTGCCATATCAAACAACCATATCAAACCAATGCACGACACAAAATTAGCAACTGATCCCTTTATCTTCTCTTTTGCTTTGCAATCAAATCTCTCTCACTGATGTAATGGAGCAGATGTCAGGAAACTAGAAGTAAACCAAACAGACCTGTTATCATGCCATTTCACAGCAGTGATTGAAACGCCATCAATTTCAGCCACATGTCATCAAATGAACCTCTGCCCAATGAGCAGTCATCAACCAAATTTAGATTCGATTTTATATCTTCCCATCTTTTTTGTGACAATTTGAGAACTATTTTCATTTAAAGCATGAGCTGACCAATGGAGAAAAGTGTTTTATCAATTTTGGTCACAGATATTTGTGTACAAATACCTAACTGTTTAAATTCAAGGTTTTTTAGATTGAGGCGTTTTGACAGATCGTCTTGCAGAGCTAACAGATTAGTTCACAAATTTTTCAATAATATCAGATACTAGACTTTAGAAGTAATACATTGGAGACTCAATGTGGTCATTTTCGATGGGATGGCTTACAATTACATGAACATCCTTGTCCGTATTTGGTAATGTTCTCACAGAATCCCAATGAATACAGTTAGATTTCTTCCTTTTGCTTGTTACTGTAATGTCAACACTACATTCTTCAACAAATAAGTTCTCACGATCATTTATATTGTATTTTTCTGGCTTATATTTTGCATGAGCGCTTCAAAATCAGCATCTAGAACATTGTCTTCAGACAATCTGACTCCACATCACTTGCTCAATCTAGTGAGGCTACTTCACTGTCAATTCTGCTGGGCTTTATCCTCGTAAAACTATAGAATGATATTGCAGAGAATGTAGAATAGGTACCTGGAAACAAGAACCTTGTAAATATTAATTTAGCTCGTATCTAAAAGAACTTGTTGTAGCATTTCGGCTCACCCCACCAAAACTAAAAATTTATTACTTGATAAGATACACCAAAAAATAATTATGATGAATAATTATAATGTCAAAAGATGACATTTTTTTTAAATTTTAAAATTTTCAAGCAAGTCATGTTTACCATTTCAGAATAGCTGATAAGAGTCTGAATTAAACCATAATATTCAAATCGCAATATCGCAACATCTGTAATATGCTTTTTATCTTTTGGATGTTTTTTACAGATTTCATCCAAAATGATCATGTGATATTACATGTTTATGCAAATATCGGACCGCAACTGCACTGTTTTCAAACAATGAATATCACTGATATTTTTAATATCTGTCTTAAAATCTGGTAAGACAGATAATTTGGCAAAAACAAATAGTTATATTCTGAAAATGAACTCTCAAGTTCAACTAGACCATACAGTCCTTTTTTACTTATGCCATTCCCAAGACCATTAGGACCGTATAGTCCTGTTTACAAAATATGACGTAACCATCTTACTAAAATCAGAAACGTCATTCTAAATTTTTAATGTTTCAACCTAAATTAAATACTCTTCATTCATCCATAAATTATTTAGACTCAAATCTCACCTGTTGTAGATGTCACTATCGTTCAAAATATAGAATTTCTAAGGTAAACAGAACAGCGCGTCTACAGCTCGCAAAAACTGTCTGTACTCTGATGCTATGCAGCACATTGAGCCAGGTGGGCAACAGAAAGACACTGCAACCTGTTCTGACATGTTGAAAACCTAGGAGCACCTCATATTGCTCACTGTTTACTTATTAAAGCAATTATCCAAAAGAGGAAGAGGATCGTATGGTCCTTTTGGTCGCTACAGGCTTAAATTAGCATCATTTTGCATCAGTTTCAGGGATGAATCCTGGCTTAGACTTCTAGAGTATACAAGGTTTAGCTTGAAAAGTCCCTAGTAGTAGCCAGGCTACAGTTTCTCTATACCATTTCCAATCCAATTTCCTCCTAGTGAAACTAAATTTCCTCCGCTTGAAATTGAATTTCCTCCTAGTGAAACTGAATTTCCTCCTAGTGAAATTGAATTTCCTCCTGGTGAAACTGAATTTCCTCCTAGTGAATCTGAATTTCCTCCTAGTGAAACTGAATTTCCTCCTAGTGAAACTGAATTTCCTCCTAGTGAAATTGAATTTCCTCCTAGTGAAATTGAATTTCCTCCTAGTGAAATTGAATTTCCTCCTAGTGAAATTGAATTTCCTCCTAGTGAAACTGAATTTCCTCCTAGTGAAATTGAATTTCCTCCTAGTGAAATTGAATTTCCTCATAGTGAAATTGAATTTCCTCATATTGAGATTGAATTTCCTTGTGATAATATAAATTAATAATAAAAATTGTTTATATTTTCTGTAGCTATGGGGATGAATGAGAAAATCTGCAATAGTGGTGCACCATATTTTATAATTATAATTCCCATGTAAACAATACCATGTCATATATAAATCATGCTTTTAAATCATTTCCATAGTCACAACCCAAAGATAGGTGAAAGCTAAAATATATACTTGTAAATATTTGGCATAAAAGTTAAATAATGTAACAAGAGAAACTCATTTATTATGAGTAGTTATTGGAAGATTAGGGCACTTCCTTTAAGTCTTCTCTCCTTGTAGATGCTGGATAATATTTTTCTACTCTGTTAGTGAAGGTGAGTAACATATTTGGAGTGATATGTCCAATTGCATCTCTTGCAATCACTTCCAATTCTCTCATTCTTTGTTCAGCTATTGAAAGTCCATTATTTGCTGTTACATTCACTAAATAATCCATTCGCTCTCTGAGATTGCGTTTCACGTTGCTCTTGAAGGTACTCCAGACAAGTTCTATTGGGTTCAGTAGATAAGAATATGGTGCTAGTCTGAGAAACTGAACAGATGGATATTCATTTGAAATGCTTTCAATCCTGCAGTGGGCTGGGGCGTTATCAACGATAAATGTTGGTCTTTCTATCCCCTGGTCTATGCAAGCCTGGATGAGCTCTCGGAACCATTGGAGGCAATCATCAGCTTTGAAAGCGCCACGTCGAGTGGTAAAGAGTACCATTCTACTTGATGTTATTGCCCCAATGCAATGGAGATTTGACCCCTTGCTCACAGGTGTCACAACCGATGCTCTTGTCCCAATTTTTGACCGGCCTTCCTTTCGCTTGCAAAAAAGATTGAAATTGGTTTCATCAACCCATATTGTAGTGCGGCCTTCTGACTTTGCTTGGAAAAAGTTGTGTATGTATGTAGCTCTTTTAGCCTTGTTTTCTGGGATGTTCATATTGCACGTTTGGGAACGCACAAGTTTTACTGTGAAGAGTTCACAGTCTAACCAGTTCTTCACGGTATTAATGCAAACATTAATATTGAAACGGGTGCTGATAATGGTCTTCAGTTCAGCCAAGGTAGTTGAGGCGTTGTTTTCAATGGTAGAAGTAAGCAGTTCAACAATTTCATTTGTTTTCTTAGATATGCCGCCACCTTTCTTCTTTGGAGTTTCTTGTTTTTTCTTTAACCATTCGTATGCTGTTTTCAAATTAACCCCCATAGCGTTTGCAACTGTTCTCCAGTCCTCCTCGTTTATGTAAGCTTCATAAATTCTTTTCCTTTCGTTATCACTGATCTTCTTGTACTTCATCTCGGAGGGGGCAATTTTTCGTCAGAATAATAAAAGCGGATGAAATCCTGTATTATATCACTAATGGTATCATGGTTACAAGCAGAGTTCGTGCAGTTATATTTCCAAGTAAACTGATTGTAAAAGTGCTATATCAACTTCTTTCATCATGTGGAAATTCAATTTCACTAGGAGGAAATATATATAGTTTCAATAAGAGGAAATTCAATTTCCCTATGAGGAAACTCAGTTTCACTGGGAGGAAACTCAGTTTCACTAGGAGGAAATTCAGTTGCACTAGGAGGAAATTCAGTTTCACTAGGAGGAAATTCAATTTCACTAGGAGGAAATTCAATTTCACTAGGAGGAAATTCAGTTTCACTAGGAGGAAATTAAGTTTCACTAGGAAGAAATTAAGTTCCACTGGGAGGAAATTCAGTTCCACTAGGAGGAAATTCAGTTCCACTGGGAGGAAATTCAATTTCACTATGAGAAAATTCAGTTTCACTAGGAGGAAATTGGATTGGAAATGGTATAGCTAAGCTAAATGAGAAATTTCTTCCTGCTGTTGAGTTGTCTCACCTTTGCATAGGCCTGTGTGTTTTCCATGTTTTGTGCAGTTCCCACTTAGTTTCTAAGGGTTTTCACACCGCTTCTTTACTGTTTGGTTTTTTGTTTCCTCCAAACTTTCTGTTCTAATGTGTAGAGTAGCTTGTATAAGAACACACTATGTTCATTGACTACTCATTTTCTTTGTTTTAAACTATGTGATCTTTCGTCTTTCCTCTGTGAAAACATTTATGCAATACAAATGAAGCCTCAAACAAACTACTAAACTATTCAGCAAATGTCTTTTTTCTGCAATGTTGAATCAGTTTTTGCATTTGCTGTTGATTTTTGTTGGTTTTTAATTGCTGTTTGATGACTGGTCTCATTAATTTTTGCCTATTTTTTAAATCAGTCTGTTTAACACATGTGTGTTGCGGCCAGAAGAAGGAGTGAAGTAAGAAATTGGAGCTTTTAACTGTCAGAAATACTGAAGGTTAACAATCTAAGGAATATTTAGTGAATTGCAGCAACCTCTATAATATTTATAATTGTTTTGAAATTTTATCTATAAATTTTTTTGCAGGAAAATGGCACAAAATTGCAGTGTGTCATCAATTTTTGGAATGACAATTATTTGCACAACCTTATATGTATGTAATGTATATTGTAACATGAAATGTGTCCCACCTGCTGGAAATTAGTTTTCATTTCATAAATAATCTTGGTTGAATTATAATTATGATGACCATGATCATTATTTTTTGTGTAGCATTTGTTCTTTGCTTGTGTTGGTTATTCATTCATTTCAATTTTGATTGCATGTGTGAATGAATGTCTCATTTATTGCTTCTAATATTGTTGCTACGTTTGAATTTACTACTTTGGTTCTCAAGGCTCAGTCTTAATTATGACAGAATGATGTCATCCATCATAACTCACAAATTATCACAACGTAAGTGCAAACAATTTGTAATTGATACCATTTTGTGAACCCTAATATGTAATGAGCAGATTTCATTCAGAAACTAAATCTAGAAGACCACTTCTGCCTTGTTGATCTCTCACCAATCCTACAACTCAATCAAGTTGACAAATAAACCTTTGATTTCTGTTAACTACTCATAATTGATACCAGGTCATATGAAACCCATAAATAACTCTCAAAGTAATTTGATAGTGCGTGTTTCATTTAAAAACCAAAGACTTTAAAAAAATAGGTTTCACTTCAATGAAATAGTTTTGATGGCGTACTCTTTTTTTCACTGAAGAAGCTTTGAATGGTTCATACTATTACACATGGATCAAAACATTGTTACTCTATTTATTTAATAAATGAATTCAAATTGTCCAATCCACTTGATATAGGGATATTTCATTATTGAAATGTTTGGCTACATATTATATTCTGGAATGATGGAAGAAGAGTGTTTTTTTTTTATTTTTTTTTACAGGTTGTAGCTTTATTTTTCCCAAACATTAAAGCAGAAAAGCATTCCATTGCCCATTGTTCAGGTACCTAAACACCCAGCATGGAGCGTGCAGTGGTTATGGTGCACAAGCTGCCGAATGCTGAAGTGGAGAGGCTGTCTTGCAAGCAGGACTTCATCAAGCAAGAAGCTGCAGCGGAGAACATGGTGCAAGGTGAGACTTAGTTCTGGTCTGGTTACTTGCGGCGACCTCCATAATCGTGAGAAAAAACCAACACCAAAATCCGCATCCGGAGTGATGTTGAGGCTAACACTGTGTGGAGGTGCTTGTGTTGAAGTTTCGAATATAAGGTCGAATTGTAACTTGCTGCTCTCAGCCCCCAGAACCCAAGGTTGCAGAGCGCTCAGATTTTGGGGGCAGGTGGGGCCTTGTTCAGAAACCTTAAGTTTCGCCTTTCATATCGATCGGGCTCATAAAACCCCTTTAAATGGTTAAAAACCGTTAAAAAAACAGGTTTGTTTTTTGTGCCTGTACTTTTTGGGAGGCTTTTTTACACCCATGCCAACCTCAGTTGCTTGAAGTCAGAGTACCGATGCATCTGAAAGTTTTTTTGGCAAGTTTTGCATAAAGAAAAATTTTTAGCTAGATCTTCCCAAAAAAAGTTAGTAAAAATCGGCGATATTTGGCATTTTTTCTGGCCAGCCCCGTCGCGGAAAAGGTCCACATTTTGAAATCTGTTAGACATTGCAAAGGTCTTTCTCCCCAAAAACCACAAAAAATCTCCGTTGATAATTTTCCGAGCAATTGGGCCTCAAAATTCTTCAAAAAATTGGGTCCACGCCTAACAGTCGTGAGTCTTTTATTTATAAGTTAGAGGTCTTATTTTTCGACCTGATATTAAAAACAATTTGCTTCAAAAATGGAAACTTTTTTGCCATTCGTCCTAAAAAATTTTTACAAAGGTCTGAAGTGAAGTCTAAAATAAAAAGACATTTTTTCGATCGAATTGGTTGACCGCTCCTCCTGGCATATTCATCGCACATGGAATTGCCAAAATTTCATGAGAGGTTCACATCATCAGCATCTACGACCCAAAGAACCGGCAAAGCTCAAAACCCTACCGTTTGGCTACAGCAGCTTGTCCAAAAATGCATAAATTTTTTTTTGTGCATTTTAAACAAATTCTGAAAAAGCCAGTTAACAGAAAAAGCCAGTTGACATTTTTTACTAGTCACATTTTTTTTTACATATGGAGAGTTATTTTCAGAACAAAATTTGTTTTAGTTCACGAAATGGTCCTTTTGCCCCATTTGTTTCCCAATTTATCGCGATTTTCATTTTAGGCGGTCGAATGTTTTATGGGGCTTTTCTGCAACTCGAACTAGTTGAAATGAGCAAATCATTTGAAACATTTTTTAAGCAATTTCTGAGAGTTTAGTGATGAGGTATGAATATTCAAAGTTTTGTTGAATTTACACTCATTTGATGGCCCACAGCTGTGTTTTGATGCCAGGGTAGTGTCTTTAGAGTTGCTAGAAATATTTCTTGTTTTGGGAGTCAAGCGGAAAACACTCAATTTGAGCCGCTCAAATTGTTATGTACCTAGGTACAAACTGTGAAATTCCATCACAAAAAAGTGAGAACGGCAGAACTTAGACCTCACGCCTGATCAGTTAGTAATATATGGACAACGAAAGCAAGCTCAGCAAGCCATTGCTCATAGGGAAGGCGACGCCTGTGTAGCAAAAGCAAAACAGACGACAGAGAAAAAATGCATAACACCATGCGGCAGTTGAGCGCCGCTAATGGCTGCAACAAATCTACAGAAGCTGCAGCAGTTACTGCAGCGCTGCGGCTATTTAGGCATACGTTGACAGATAGGATCAATATAGTTTGAGAATTCCTCTTGTAAGGGTCTGTTGGTGCCACCTTTTGAATTGTTAATTTAAAACTCAGCCTGCACTCTGAGAGAGAGTCTATGTAATCCCCGTACAGCTTCATATCGACACATCCAATTTAACGTAAATACTAGACCCTTTGTTTGTCATCATCGCTGCGCACTCCAAATTAAGTTATTAGGGATTTTCCATTATTTTGCCATCCTTAATATTGGCTAGTTTCATAAACCCCTTGTCATATGTGTGTTCACCCATCGTTAAAACAGTAAATGTATGGCCGTACTAAGATATGTGTTAATATATCCTACTGAAAATAAACCGTGAATTTGAAGGTCAACCTTGGAAACGACCGATAAAGTAGGACGAACTCGAATCGAAAAGAAACGACAACTTCAACAAAATTCTACTCATTTTGATGAGCCGCCCTAATTTGTAATGATTAGACGACTTTAGAGGCGACCCACAAGAAACTTTATAGAGACAAAATGTGTTGGAAATAGACGATTTACCTATAGGTAGTGTTGAATTACCTCCATCAACTATGGGAACTGATTCAAAAGTCGAATCTGAACTTTGATGTCGAAATTTTTTAAGTCCAGATCTGCCTGTTCAGATGTCAAAGGTGGCGAAAGCGATAATTTTGCGTCCCTTCTAGTTTTGCAATCGAGTTTTTCGAATTGTTGTTTTCTTTCATAGGCAATTTTTCACGAGATGAGTGCCATTGAAAATCGCTCTCATCTGCTCACTGTTTTGGACAAGGAACTAAGTCGTAGCGGTTGTTGAAGAAAAAAAGGGCGCAGTGGCCAGCCAGTGAGTATCGTTACAATAGAATGAAGCTACAATTTGTATAATGCTCGAAAAATGGAACGATTGAGGTTTCAGATCGAACGGTTTTTATACAAAATTAGTGTTGTGAGGGTATTAGCGTATTTTTGTGTTTGAAATATGTAGTAAACTTCCACTGTTACGTAGTACCGAAACTGTATTTTCTCAATCTCTTATTAAAAATGAGCTTGTTGAAAATGAAGCGTTTTGTTATCATGCCTAAATTTCCATTGAAAAAGTGCATCACACTGATGCTTACAATTTCCAAAGAGGTTATTTTGAGGTAAAATTCCTATCAATTTTGATGATTGAAAAATGGAATTCGAGGATCTTTTGAGGAAGGGAATTTTTTCAGTATACTCTGCAAAGGTAAATTTTTATTGTGAATGGGAATAAGAGAAGATTTTGATTGACTGCATTGCGGAGTCCCATTAATTGCGTGCGGAATTTGAATGCTCACTATGAATGAGTAGACTTTATTTTATGGTTAACTGGTGGTTCATATATGGTCAATGTGCGTGGGTAAGTTTCTCTGCGATGTATTGATTTTTCGAGAGATTTTTTTGCGGGTCTCATGTGTTATTTACAAAAACTAAAATACTATCACTCATGTATTTTGCAATAATTTGCAAATTCTTTTTCAGACCTGGGTCAGGGTTCTATTTTGGTAAGTAATTCAAGTATATTTATGGATACGTAGGAAATTGTTGCCGCTCATGAAATGCACTATTTAGGCGAAATTTCATGTTTAATGGGAATTATCACTCATTCGATCGTAGATGATTATGCAGAATTAAGTGAGCATTCTAAATCATTCATGATATGGTACCTGACGAGAGGGTCGAATTTCTAGTGTTTTCCAGGTAGAAAATTGACCATTTGGGGTAAAATTTCACCTTCATGAATTTACTTGAGAATTCTCTCACAAAACGTTCTCTGCGGTGTTTTAATTCCCACGAAAATTGTTTCTAGAGGTGGGTGAACGATTTATGGCATTTCATTCGCATAGAATGAGTAAGTTTCATGAAATAAATTATGCTTTTAAAATTTGCATTGTTAATTGAGTGATAAACTCGGTCGGGAATTGAGTGAAATTTTAATATGGGATATTTTTGTTAGCATTGAAGGTAGGAATACAAAATTTTGAAACAATCTAGAATTCAATTATTAGTCTCCATATTTACATTTTGAGACAGGTTCAAGCAAAATATTGTGAAAAGGAGAAATTTTCAAAAATTCCATAGTTAAAATTGATGAATAAAGACACTTAGACACTAGCCAGAAACTTGATTTTGGGCTCGAATGAACCGATATCAAAATCGTATTGTAAATCATGTCAATGAAAATTTTGTTATTGATAATTTTGTATAGTATTCATGAACATTTCATCTGTTTGTTCGTCAGGGTAACGTGGTTTGAAGAATTTGTTAGGTCATTTTGGACAGAAATAAAAGTGCCAATGACCACAGATTTAAGGAATTCAAAAAAAGTCACTAAAAGTCTATGGAGGATAAAATGTTATTATCAACATGAAATTGCTAAAATATGAGAATTGA
>JACJUY010009590.1:14777-26408 GCA_014220935.1 Platorchestia sp. MABIK | reverse complement strand
TAGAGACCGGACCAGAGACCGGACCAGAGACCTTGCCAGAGACCTGACCAGAGACCTGACCAGAAACCTGACCAGAGACCTGACCAGAGACCTGACCAGAGACCTGACCAGAGACCGGACCTGAGACCTGACCAGAGACCGGAACGGGGATAATCAGACAAAATTAGATTAGAGTAGATTAGATTAGGTGTTTAAGCCTCCTTAACCGCAATGAAGGCGTTCCAATGAGAGGAAAGAGGAATGCAATAATTAGTATTGTACCTAATGGAATGCCAAATCTATGCACAAGCAATATGGAAATGGGAAGTTGAGAAAAAAGTACATGAAACCAGATAACAAGTGAAAAGGAAAGTTGTGAAAAACTGCTCAGGAGTAACCGAAAAAATTTACCCGTTACCAAACAAAAACTCTATCTTATTTCAACTGAAGGAAGGCCTATCTAACCTTTTGCTCGGGACCTCACATGTCACCCCGAGAGCCCTAATTCTCATAAATACAACAGCTGTATTCTCCTGATGAGTTGGATGAAGTGAAACTTTCACAAAATTAGGATAAATTCAATAGTTACCAAATTTGAACTCAATGTGGTCATTAAAAAAGATTAGTTGGCATGAATTAGAGATGAAACACTCAGCAACGGTAACCTTGGCAACGTTCTATCGGTGGAAGCTGGTCGACTTTCTCGGTCAACCTGAAGGTGTGTCATGGTGACACACTTAAGTGTGTAATGATGACACATCCAGGTGTGTCAAGATTTCTCAGAGTGAACTCTCACGAACATCATACAGAAAGCTTTCGCTTACTTTCTGCCACAAAGTGATCAAATTCTCCCCCTTAAACAGGAAAGTGTTACCGCAAACGTCCGCGCCTCGGCAGAGTAAACGTTGCAAAGCTTTGATGTTCGGAGGCGTCGCTTGAGAGCCTCGTGTTCCTGAGGCAGACTATGTTCTTCAAGGTTAAAGGAGCGCTTTACAGCAACATTAGAATGCGAGATTTCACACTGTAACGCGAGTTTTGTGCGTCACTCTGCACGCACACCATTTCACTAATCGAAAGACGGAGTTGATCCTTTGCTTTTGAATGATGTTTCTGAGGGACTATTTTTTCTAAATAATGCGTTCTTCCGTAGCGTTATAAGTAGCCCAAACAAACTTTGATTAAAATCTTCAGGTATAACGAGCGATATTAAATGGAAACAGTTTTTGTAGGGCTTAAAAATAACATATACGAGCAGGGATGTTTTGTTAACAAGGATGTTCAAATTAAATGACATCTATTCATTCTCTTGTTTTCTTGGTAACTTTAGTCCTCATGTTAAATCTTGAACTCACGTTTCTGGATTTAATTGGCAATTCGTCTTGTTTCAAGATATCATTATGTAAGTCAGATTTTTTTTCACAAAAAGTGGCATATTCTTTCCGTTAACGGGAAAAAAGATTGGAAAGTGGTCTATTGATCAGTTAAAACAAGCAAAAGCTTTTGTGAAAAAATATCCGTATCGTAAGAAAAATGACTTGAAATAATCAGTTCATCAATTACTTAAGAGCAAAAATACTGGAGACATTTTTAATTTTTAAAACGTATCACAAAGCATTCCTTTTTGAAGTCACATCTGAGAAAGTGCGTTTAGCGGCAATGTTGCCACACACACACAATAGCTATCGAGAATTCAATATAACCTTGTAAATCCGAAGTTCTAATTGAAATGCCAGTGTCAGAATTGACTTGTTCAGACCCAACCATTCTATTTCATGATATGACAAACCCTCAGAAAATGAAACAAACTTATTTTCTCAGCATATTTACCCCTTAAGAAACACGTATAGTAGTTGATAAATGCCACAGCTGATTAAAAAAATTCCCTATGGTTAGATAAGATTCGATTAGATTTGTCTCTGCTTTATTTTCGGAACATTGTGAGGGTTAGATTGATGCTGAGTTGCGTGCCCTGAGTCGCAATTTTTTACTTAGATGTGCAATCGCCCCAGCCCAAAAAAAATTTCACCCCAAGTTCTTGGGTGATCAGATTCTATGAGATTGAATAGACAAAAGAAAACCACGCCTCGGAACTTTTTACTGATGCCGTTCTAGCAACATCGTCCGTTCTAATTAGAAGCTTTGTTTTCATACGGTTTCGTAATAAAAAATGAGGAAATTATTCGTTGAATTGAAAATATTGAAACACATTTAGGGAGATTATCTGACCACTGCATTATCGGTATGTATATCATTAGGTTTACACACTAAATATGCTTCAATATCAAGAAATCTAGTAAATTTCTTCTAACAAACGTTCACTGTAAACGCAAATAAATTGCAGTAACGAAAAGAGAAAATGAAAAGCCTGTTACTTGCTCGACAAATATCATCAGAAATTTCAGTCAAGTGAAAATGGGAAAACATGCCACAATTTTATTGGTGAAAGAAGATTAGGATTCATTTCACTAGTGGAAAGGCCCTCACCGAGCAAGCGAATGAAACCACAACAAGTTGCAAGGGCCTTCAGTCACATTGAGGCTTCGGGCTAGTCACTGCAGGGGAGGGAAATGACGAGAAATAGGCCTATTGCCCTCGGAATATCTTCCAGAAACAATATCCCTCAGAATATCCCCTCTTAAACAGCGTCAAACGAGGGCAAGTTGAGCGATGCGGAGTGGCAGCTTTGGGAAGCGGTAGTTTGCTCGCAACAAACGCCGAGAAGATGGAGCAATGCACCGCCAATTGCTCTTAAACGCTCATATTTCTGGCTGTGGCACTGGCTGTGCATCACTGGCTGTGCATAATCGTAATGCACAACAGAATGCTCGCAATGGTTTGGGCGCTTCCTTGCAAATTACATAGGGTAAAAGTTCTTGTGCAAGACGACGAACCAACTGTCTCAGAAGATGCTCCCATAGCTGGACAGGATTATTATTTTTTGAGTTTATTCATGACATAATTCCGATACGATATTAAAATTGCTGCATCTGAGTATAGGCTAAGTGGGACCTAAAAATATCAATTATTTAGATTGAGCGATTTCCTCGCATTAGTAACAATGAAACTTCATTGTTTTCCAATTATGAAAACACTTAGATAATCAAACTTTATGTAGAAGAGTATTACCGATTTGAAGGGCTGTATTTTTATGTCATTTCAACTGAAGTGAAATAGGAGTCTGGCTTGAGTTTGGCTTTGAGCGTCGCTCTCGAAGTAGTTTAGGTTCACTCAAAGACGTGTTTCCCTCCGGGTGAGCTAATGAGCTCATTTTTATTCATTCGGTTTGATTGATGATTGCGTTAGCATTCAAGTTGCAGAAGTTTTTGCCAAAAAACGTGATTCAGCAAGTTCACAAAGTCGAAATAATTCCACTGGGATTCTTCGGGAATTTTCGCTGGCTGAGATGCTCGACATCCAGGTCTAGTAACGACTCTCTAATCCCTGTTTTTGTGGCCTGCAGCGGAGAAACCAATTTCTTCTGAGTTTCTCAGACGACTTCAAAATCTCATAAAACAACTGATGACATTTTTCCGCCGCCCCGCAGTGATCCATCAAGTGGGCCGCCAAAACGATATTTACACTGGAAACTTCGGAGTTGCGTCGCAGGCAGCAGATGAAGTGTTTCCAAAAGTATCCTGGCCCAAGACCGATATTACGAAGTTTCCTACTAGAAAAATGCGACAGGAATTTGATTCAAGAAGCCCCTACTAAAATTTTTCTTATGAACAAAAACATTACAAGAAAACTACTAGGCTTTTCTAACGCCTGTGATTGTGCAGGATTTCTTAAATGGAGGAAAACTGTACAATCCTTTTTGAGTTGCCGAATATTTTCTCTGAGAAATTTAGATACTCTGATATCAGCAAGTGAAAATTATTGTTTCTGTCGAAATTTGGAACGTTTAAGATGTTCATCTACGTATATTGCTCACCACGAAACTTGAAACGGTATTCGTAAATCAAATCTGTCCTTTAAATATTTTCTTTCCTGATCGTATGCAAGGGATGACTAATTTTCTTGTCGATATTCCGTAAGTACATGCAGTAGACAGTGCGACGTTTGTGTATTATTCGCTTAGGTGCCGTAAAGATTGCCATTTGTCAGTGTCATTATCGACATATCGTGACGAAAATGCCGTTACAGCTTATATTTGATTCATGCAAATATTAAATTGTCATAGGCTGCATCGTTAGCTAATTGATACCTTAAGAAAGGTGGGCTGTTCTTTTTCTCGACATCTTAGTCTAATATCTCTCATTCGAATCAAGATTTTAGCGCTTAGCTTTTGTTCGGGAGAATAGTTTCCTCGGGATTATTTTGACTGGAGGACCTCAGTTATTCATATTATTTTAAAGCTATTGCCCGTAAACTGTGCATTAAACGGATTTTTATTAATTTTTTGCTGCTTCTAATCATAAAGAAATTATTTCCCATTACCACGATAGGCAAATATAAGGAATTTACGGATTTCAAGCGAAGGAAATTATGTACTTTAATAGTATGTGCTCAAATTACCTGGTATGAAATCACTGCATGATGTCAGCATCCAGTTTATTGAGGAAAATTATTTTGTTGTAATTATTCTAGAATATACAATAGTTCTTTGCGGAGAATATTGAGACGTTAAAAAATAGATGGACAGAGTTCTAATTTTATCATAAACGCATATTTTGTCCACAAATTAGAAATTTATAAATAAATTAGAAGAAGAACGAAATGAGGATATTAGCATCCTTGTGCGAACTGCATAACTTTCTAGAACTATCAAGACGCGAGAAATCGAAATGAGTCACAACTTCCGCGTCCTTCAGATTTCTCAGACAACACACAATAGATCTAGAACACTCCAACGGTACTCTCTCGAAAATTTTTTTTAGCACCAGCTTGTGTTCGTTAGTGCCATATGTTCAAACGCTGCTAGATGTCCTATTGTACGTGTTGAACTTCCATGCAGCGTTTAAAGTGATTTTTGCTCCTATCGATTTTTGCTTTTGGTTTTATAGTGCAACATTGCGCATATTGTGCATTTCTATAATAGCAAAACTCGATTTGTAGAATAACTCATTCTGAGAATACCTTTTGAAAAGTCTTTATGATAACGAAGCGTAAAATCAATGCCTGTAACACTACATCAGATTTGTTTCAATTTTTCCAGCTTATCTTGATTATCTAGGGTTTTCGTGGGAAGATGTTACCTTGTTACAACTGTTGTATCTGTGAGGCTAAGCGCTCCCAGGGGGAAGATGTGATGCCCAAAGCATTAGGTTAGATAGATCTTCTTTTTGTTAAAATTCGATGTATTTGCATCTGACCAATTTTTTTCGATTCACTGCTATCTTTTTTACCACCTCCCATTACTTTCTTCTTCAACTCTTACCTTTTTTCTTCATCTTCTGCCATTATTGCTATTTCTGTGCGCAGGATGTGGGAACACACTCTGTCCATAGTTTCTTCATTCCTTTAGTTCCATGCTAAATAATGCTTTACTCTATCCTCTCGTGGAAACACCTTCACCGTGGTTGACGAGGCTTACATCGATTTATAATATAATATAATCTGCGTGGAATTTCAGACTTTTTGTTTCCTTTTATTTAGTGAGACTCATACAGTACTACCTCACGCAAGTGCAAATTTTCACAAGTAGTGGAGACATTGAAGCCACAGTCTACTCTGCCCGCTGCGAAATGGTCGAAAGCGTCTACTTTGTTACTTTCCATTCCCTAAAAATTCAATTGCCACCTTCGAAACATTGCTCGGGTCCTTCGCCGCGAAACTTGTTGTGAGTTCTCCTGAACGAAAAAGCCAACTAGAACAAGCGATGAAAGCCTGAAAGACATCCTCCGGAGTGCTTGCGCCACCATCGGCAACGGCGCCATTTGCTCCTGCTACCCAATTAGACTTGAGGCCGGCGGCTCGCAACTGCCCTTCCGTGGCCTGGACGCGCCGAGCACCCGAACTCTTTTGTAGGAAGTTTTCGGAATTTTATCGAAAAAGCTCCCTCTCAACATGCTAAAATTTCGGTCTTTCGAATGATTAAAGAGAGATTGAAAACGTGGAAATACCTTTTTGAAGAGGCGCTGAGTCCGACGCTCCCAAAATTCGGGTTTTTGCGCCGTTCAGAGCATAATGTGATTCGGAAACTAATTCTGGAACCGAGGCTCTATTATGAGAGTGAAAATTTAGGGATCTAATGTCCATTCAAAAGTAACGTCGGCGATAAAACGGCAGGAAGTGAAGTTGTCAGCCAGCATCCAAGCACTGTAAGTTTTTATTACCCGAACTAGTGTTCCTTGTCAGAGTATAGAAATTTTCCAACAAACAAAATAATGGTCACTAATATCAGAACAGAACCGCACTCTCATTCCGTATTCTGCTTAACAATAAACAAAGTTATTCTTCTAAACTTAAATAGAACAATTTCATGACGAAAAATTAACAAAATACATTATACATGTATTTAAACTATACGGTTGATCATACAAGAAGGGTACATTCAATGTGCATATTTCAAATTAAAGAACACATAACTAATATAATGCTTTCATTTTACTGAATTTGTTCTCAAAAACAAAAATTCAAAGATATTTCATTCACTTATCAAGGAAAAGGCGGAAGCAGCAGACTAAACTATCTATTTGTTTACAGCAGCTCCCGCACCTATTAGAAACAAAACGACTCTTTCAAATGACTAGATAAAAAATGAACAAGACTTGAGTCAGAACCCCAGAGCATATTAGAAAGGAACCGACTTGGTAATATTTAACTGGAACATCTTAAACGAATGACTGCTGCTCGTGCCATAACACAATTCATTTTAAAAGAAATTTAACACACGCTTCCCAACGAAGGAATCGCTAGTGTGGCCAGAAGAGAGCGCCACAATAATCTCCGGCATTTGTGCTGCATACAAAATCTTAAATGAAAGTGTATTTTTGATGAAATATCTCCAATCGCTTCTGCGTTGAGCGCCAATTCAATTTTACGCTCACTGCAAGAAACGACGGCAGTAGCAAGTGTACCACGGAAATGATGCAGTACTAAAATCTCGTGTCACGCTTCTGTATAAGCCTTCTCTTGAATTATGCTTTGGAGCCAACTACAAGGCCAACAATAAGCGAATCAAATACACCTGTAACGAATACGTAACACCCTACGTTCACCACCTATTATATCACAACTCAGAGGACAAGTTTCAAAGTCGAGCAAATCAAGTCTGGAAATTGCACAGCGAGCTCACTGGTGTTGAGATCCCAGCCTTCCCGGCAGCTCCAAGACCGGGAGTTTAGATGAAAACTTAAAGAATTAAATTCATGTATTGTTTACTCGGTCCATGGCCATTTGCTGAACCACTGGAGGCGTTAGAGGCAAAATGAAGCTCGTACGTTTCGAAGACAGGGACGGTATCGAAGCACTGTTTTGCCAGGGCCAACGCTGTAAAGAAACTCGTTCTTGGGACGATACGACAGGCAAAGATTCAGAACAATGCATTAGGCATCAAAACAAGACATCGTGCTATGAATTAAGAGTATTTTAAAGCAACTTTCGGTAATTAAATTTATGAGAAGAAACAAAAAATTAAGAAATTGGAGTCAGGCAGCGAGGCTCAGAGTTATAATCTCTGTCGCACGAATTACTACAGAACAATTGAAACAAAATTCTTGAATCAAAGTCAGACAGCTGATTGTATAGTGACCTACGCCATGATTGAGAATTTAATGATCGTGAGAGTTTTGCGACTGGGATTAGGATCTTGACTGGAATTATCAGCACTGGTTTTGAGATTCTAGCTAATTATATACTCATTAACTGTGAAATAGCCTTTAGTTGACAAAATAGGATCGCTCACATTAACATAAGAAAGAGACACTTTAGACCAAAATGCTTATTTGCTTCACAAAAGTCTGTATGAAATCAGTAGACTGCGTTTCAGCTTAATTCGAAGGAGAATTAAGTCAACAAACGTTGCCACTGAATCGGCGGAAGTTTTTCCCGATCCCTGCATGCATCATTGACTTCAAGGAATGAAATGCGTTGCTACTGGAACTTGATTTATGATATAATTCAAGAATGCTTATTGAAAGGGATTATAAACTTGATAGAAACGATTATTTATTCTGCTTAATCAGATTTATCTCATAATACTGTACACATCTAGTTTTGGACTCCCAATAATTGATGCCTGAAAGTACGGACGCTCATTCTTTATCAAATCTGCACCCATTTCGCGTACCAGTATTGAGCGAGTAATTTTAGAAAGTTTTTCTAGACTCTAGACTCGATCAGCGAGACCTCAAACGCGTGGCCATATCACTAGAAAAAGAGCACTTGTACAGGAAATAATGTTCCTAAAAAATTATTTACAAATAAGGTTGATTCATGAAATGCAATGCAATCAATTGGTCTATTAACTCTTCTCCATACAAAACTTTTGAATTGAGAGACAAACTATAACACGTAGACAATAATTTTGTCAGTGGAAAGCTAACTGACGAAAAGGAAAACGTTGAGACTTTAAAACAAAAACACTCTGAAAAGCATAGCCTCCACTTGGGCACGAAGGCCTGCACGATTGCACAATAATGATCAGTGTTGTAGAGTATGATGAGTGAGAATAAATGATGGTTCTTTTGAAACAAAAGATTTACTGTTCATGGCAATGACACTTGGGAATTGGTGACATCTGACTTGAATGTCAATTATGCGAAAGTTAATAGAAGCGGTCTTCAATTTAAGCAAAGCAGACGTATTCAATTCAATGTTTGAAATTCTAATACTGTATAACTCAGACATCGTCATTATATGCAGGTGCACATCTTGGAGTGAAAAAGAAAATTTATTCGATCACACATTGATAACAAATTGGAATTTTTTCCAATATTCTTGTACGCAATACTCTGATGCTCTTGACTTGTACGTAATGTCTGCAGAATTGATGTATGATAATTCGGTATAATAGAAACCAACAACTTTTCAGCCACCCGATACAGCAACGCTTGGAGACATGAGAAGCAATCCGGTGTTCTCTCCTGCATCTGTATTGAAGGAAAAGTCGTTCGTCTTTCTTTTGTGCGGAAATGTCGCACATCAAACGCGGCAAGTTTTAGGAATAATTTTTTTGTGTTGTGGACAACTTTGTCGGGGCCTCCAAAACTGCTTGACGATCCGAGAATGAAGAGTTCTGCAGAAACTTTCATTCTTCATCCTTGGTCGGAAAAACTTTTAGACGAAATCAAACAGTAAGCAGATTGTCAACAGTAGTGTGTGTTTTTTTTTCATGGCGTTATTATTTTATAATTACAGTGTGTCGTAAGTAGCAAATTCTGCTTCAACAATAGTTGCAAGGGCGAGAGATTGAAACATTCGTAGAGAATTTAAGTACAATAAAAATTTACAATTCTCTATATCTCTGAGCATTTATTTGAGACATTTAAATACCGAAAGCCTCTCCAGGTTAAAAAACAACAAAAATTTCAACTAAAATTCCTCTAATGAGATCTTTTTTTCAATTTAAAAGCGCTGAAGGATGACCTGCTCAAGTAACTGCTTCATCACGGTGCAGCAACTTAACATTTACTCAGGGCGAGTTCTAGATATCAGGTGCGATGAACAATATGTCATTCCATGAAAATTTTGCTGAGAAGCTTTGTAGCCTTGCTTTAGGGTAAAATATTGGAGTCGATGATGATTTCGTTTCTCAGCGAGATAAAATTTGTTACTGGAGCTGTTACTAAAGATTTTTAAACATTGCAATTGATGAGAAGTTAACATATATGAATTCTCTTTCACGGTTTTACTTCGTGTCTTCGCTGAGGCACGAGCACTTCGAACATTGCACTTTCTATTTCAGTTTACCATAAAAAATTAGCATACATTTTGCTTTCCCTTTCACGATACTGCTAAGTTGATAGTTACCTGATTTGACATCATTGTTGCAATCTTAGCCTCTGTGGATGAAGTATTCTCCGACACGTTTTGCAAGTAAGTTGTGTCGTTCCCATTGAATACATGATATATTCTTCTTGAATACAGACTACCCGATGAAACTAATTTTCCGAGGGCAATACAATTTTTTCTGAATTGGATTTTTTGACCTGCATTTGTTTATGCTAATACTTTTATCAAAATTTCAATTGCACCTTTTGTTCTCGATTGGTATAGCTAAACTTTGCTCTGCATAAACGATAATTTTTCAAATGCGTAGTTTTCAAAACAGTAACGATTCCCTTTATTTTAAAAGCGTCGATTACGATTATTTTCTTTCCGTTTCGAAAGTAACTAATGAGACGAGGAAATAAAGTTTCACTCAGACCAGCTTAAAAAAGTTTAAACGAAAGAACTCATTTCGATGAATATTCGATGAAATTCTCCTGCTGTTTGCAGTGCGCAGGAAGCGTTGCTGTTCTGCAAAAACAGCGTTAGAGATCGGTGAGTTTGAATATCAATGAGCTTGAACAAGGGTGTAAATAAAGATAAGGGGAATAATCTCAACACAGCGTCAAGTGCACAAAGTTTACTGCTTGCTTCAAAAGCGTCCATTGTATCAAACGAAAGCCTGAGAGATTCATTCGCCTCTGTGAGAGGCAATAAGAAACTCTCGAACTGTACAGTCTTGTATCCATCCTCTCATGTCGAGCAGCTCTCACTGCAGCGCAGGAACAGCAACGCAGGTTTGCGTTTATTCTGAATATAGGATAAATGTATCCGCTTTATAGTTACTGTTCCGTGTCATTAAAAATGTTTCATGGCTCTTATTGATGTGTTTTAATTAAAAAAATTTGAGAAAATATTAGACTTGCGGAATTTGGCGTTACTTTGCTGCGCTGATATCTGCTAATCGCGCACAGTTTGTGCGAGAATAGATGCGCAGAAGTTAAGGGAACCATTTTGGAGCATTTCGGCCAAAAATTAGATTTTCCCGATTGTTTTTTTTATTGCTCTAAAAGAGTTTGAGATATGTCCCCGAATGTCTGTGGAAATATCAGAAACGTACCCCAGAGCTAGCGCCCCCCCCCCCCCAGAGGGGGAGAGCATCCCCTTTCCGGACCATTTTTTTCATTTATGAAGCTGGAGCAATAAAATTTGGTACACCTATAGGAAATACAATTTAGAATCATTTACCTTCTATGAAAAAATGCAATTTTCTTTGAAAGAAAATTGGAAATCATAGCAAACGACATTTTTTTAGGGGGGGGGGTTTCTAAATGCTTATTCTCTGACAGTTTTTGAGCATCAGTAATGATTTTGGTATCATTGGATGCAGAATAACGTGGACATTCCAAAAAACCAAATGATTTTCCTCAAATTGACAATTTTTTATTTTTATTTTTTTTATATTTCATCATTCATATTCCTCAAGGTAAGCGTCCCCCTTCCGAACCATTTCTTTATTATTGAATTTAGAGCAATGAAATTTGGTACACTGATAGGAAATGCTGTTTAGAATCATTTATCATTCATGACAAAATGCGATTTTCTTGAAAAGAAAATGGGAAATCATAGAAAACTTAATTTTGGGGGGGTTTTCTAAATGCTTCTTCTCTGACAGTTTTTAAGCTACAGTAATGATTTTGGTATCATTGGATGCGGAATAACGTGGAAATTGCAAAAAACTAAATGCATTTCCTCAAAATTTCAATATAAAAAAAAAAAAAA
>JACJUY010009589.1:0-14926 GCA_014220935.1 Platorchestia sp. MABIK | reverse complement strand
CTGTGATTTATTCCTGGATGTTTATTTTTAAATGAACAGCATAAACGGTCTTGCATCACGTATCTTCGTATTACTGGGCTTGTGTATTGAGGAGCTGGATTGTGTATCTGTGCTCCAGATTTAAGGTTTTTGTGTAAACAGCGGGTGGGCTCTTATTGTTCTGTACTTTATATGGCTGTTGAAAAGTTGCTGAAGATCATCTCTCACTCATTGCTGGACCACGGAATCATTTGCAGTGTTACATAATCTTTTTTTGCTTCCTGTGGTATATGAGGTAGAAGCTTCTATTCTGTTTTTACATGTTCAAATTTTCATTGTAACTTTTGCTATGTTCTTGTGAGAACAAACAATTGTTATTAATAGGCTGTATAACCTCAGGGTCTACATGCAATGAATTTTGATTTATATCCAGTGTTGCTCCTTTTCAGGAGGTACAATTTTTATATCTATGGGAGTGAGCTCTTCCAAGGAGAAGAAATGCTATCGTGAGCTGAGGGTTTGGTTGGTCTTCTTTTTGTTGGGATAGAATAGTTTTTTTCATGTTTGCTCATTGGATCTTTCTTTTTCATTTCAATGCTGTTCCGTTTTCAAGCCCTATAACTTTCTTCTTTATTTGAACTGTATATTATTTCTAAAATCTCTTTCAATGATGCTTTTCCATGCACTAGAAGTCCTGTGTGGGTGCGTGCTTCTGCGTTTTTCTCCCGAACGCTTGATTGTTCACTAAATTCTTGTCATCCTTTTTTCTCTCTTGGGAATATATTTTATGTGGCTAGGGATGCCTTGGTAAACTTATATTTCAATCTGTCAATTGTAACTGTCTTGAAAATCATCTCTTAATTATGCCAAAGACTGGGATGGTGGATTGATGGTAGGAGCGTATTGAAAGTCAGATAGGGTCTTATATCTAACTTGCTTAAAAGTGTAAATAGATTTATAGTCCATTTATTCATGAAACTAGAATAGTTATTGTGTTTGTTCCGTGTCTCCTCATCACGCAAAACATTCTGAAAGACCTCTTACTCCTAGGAATCGTTTTAAATAAACGTCTTTTGTTTACATGATGGGTTGTCTTCTATGGTAAACCTTATAGAATGGGCAGCTCATCAACATTTCCAATGCTAAAATTTAGGAACATTTTTAAGTGAACAAACTTTCATATTTTTGTTTTTGGATGTCAGAATCCAAATTAAAATCTGGATAGGGTCCATTCTTATGAGTGTAGTTCTGAACCTATCTGCTGGAGTAATTATTAGCATCTTTATTAGCTTGCTAGTTTCTCATGTCATTGCTCCAAGTTTCTTCAAATGTTCAGTTTTGTGTGCTTGCATTGGTGGACATTGTCTGAAGTTGGGGTTGTTAGGGGACCAAGGCTGATTCAATTGGCAGTTGATCACTTTTTATGATTTGTATTCATTAGAAAGGATCTCACTTTGATGCTGAAACTTTTTGATGTTCAACGCTGAAATGTGTTTCATTTTATTTCTGTTTTTGGTTTAGTCGTAAAGTCTTTCATGATGTAGGTCCTTTTTAGTGTTAGTGATATGAATGCTTTGCTGTCAAATGTTTGCTTGTATGACCGTTATAACACCCGTTTATTAATCTAACACTCACATGAGGTTGTCACCAACATCAGAATATGGATGGAATTGCCACTCTGCTAATAACTTCACAATATTCATTAGGGGACAAGTTTGACAAGAAATGAAATATATGGACATTTTAATTGAGTGTGGCATGTGGGGTAATATAGGGTTGACCCTTATAAGCACCCTAAATGTAATGCTGGAAATGCAACCCATGTTCTTGACTCAATCATGAATATGAGCACAAGGGCATAAATTCATGTCTATTCTGTATAAGATAGATTCAAATTTATTCAGAGTGCACTTAAAGTAATTGTAAGTTCTTACTAGTCGAGACCTTCCATTGCCAGCCACTGTAATACTAAGGCATAATTTTTTAAAACTTTTTATTTTCATGCCCCTGACTACATCAAACTTTTTTTCATTTATATCTTTGTGCATTAAAATCATGTACTTAGCATCCATGTCTTTAATGGAATGACATTTTCAGGTCAGAGGATGGCGGGAGTGACGATGAAGAAATATTTGTTGCTCCAAAGCCCACCATGTTGCCCATCAAAATTGGTGACCAGGTCATACAGCCAAAGCTGGAAGAAGGTGAATAGTAATAGTCATTTCTGAGTTATTTGTGTGCGGGTGAACGTGGTGCTGTGTTTGGTTCACTTGTTAACTTAGATACGGCGCTAACCTACATATATATTTATATGAGGTAACTCATATTACGGTTGTGTGGAGGCTAATCTGTTTAGAAGTTTTATCTTTATTGTGTGTTTCCCTATATTTATTAAATAAATGTAATGCTCTGTGTAAAGTAAGGGTATACGCCATCCATGCTGTCCTAAGTTTTGTTTCTCGTATTTGTGATTCATTAACTGATGCTTGTATTATAGAGTGGAAAAAATTAATTGCTGAAAAAATATTGATTACCTAAGGCGTTGCAATGGCTAAATTTGGAGTTGTTACACGCTAAATGATTGTTTAGTCTGTTCTCTTGCTAAAATATTCTCATTTAGCATCATTCAGTTAATGTAATGTATTTCTAAATTTATTGTAAGAATTGTGAGTAAATGTTTATGGAATGTTCCCATAATATTTAATGTAAACTGTGTGACTGTGATAGATGCTTCCTGCACACTCAATTTGCAACTATCAATTCTCATTTGATGCATGTATTGTTTACTGAGCTGGTAACTCTTCAAATCTCTCTTAAGATTGGAGTCCTCCATCTGACTTAGGAGATGTCTCCAAAAATCATAAGGTGTCAAATTGTAAGCAGTAATTGTATTGCTCTATTTGCAGATGAAGCTCAAGGTAGTGACAGTGGCATTGAGCATGACACGGAAGAAGTCCCCCTGAAGCCCCTGGCTGTTGTTGATATCCTTGCTGAGCGCAAGAAGAAGATACACGAGAAGAAGATATTTATTGCGTGCTCTGCCACCAAAATCCTCAGCAACCCCTTCAAACATGTATGTCATTCTGAAATGATCCTTCTGCTTTCAAAGAGGAGCAGGCTTTGCTTCACTATCTCATGTGTATGAATATGAAAAAAATGCAGTATTTGCATTATCTTCTTCACTCTTTCAAGTTTAGAGATGCGTTAATGAATTCATCATTTTATTTTCTAAGAGTGAATAATTTTGCTGTGTCGTATGTGCCCCTTGCTAATTTTAGTGACATTTGTGAAAACTAGAAGTATGTTTGTCTTAGATCATCTTCGTGATGCGTAATGGAGGAAATCTTATGTTTTCTTTCTCATGCACGAGACCACTACTTGTAGAATGAAGTACATAATATCAATCATTGCAATTCGTTCATCACCCTTCTTTTATGATCTCTACAGCCATTCTTCTTGGCCGCTGCCTCTTATTTTATCCATGTACACTATGGTTCATATTGAGCACTGTTACTCTTGTTCAGAACGTGATCGCTCACTAACGCATGCTCCTTGCACGTTTAAAACCCTCAAAATTGACAATTTACATTATAATCTTAGTTCTCATTTGAGCCGTCAAGTTTCCTGCTTTGTTATTTGAGTGCTGCCGTGAGCTAGAATTGAGTTGCCCTACTCTGAAGATGTGGGCGTACGCTACAAAAGCGTCTAGAATATTCTGTGCTGGAGGGAATTGTTACTTTTAGCATTTCTGCGCTGCAGAAAGTAAAAATTTCAAGCATAAAGTGTTGTTTTGACTCAAGTTGCTTATAAATGTTTTCCTACTACCATTTTTAACAAATACTTAATGGCAAATTTATAGAATATGCTGAAACAGCGATGAGATTTTGATTCTCGATGTGTAGAGAAAGCTCTGTGTACTCGTCATTCAAACAGAAAAAAATCCTGTTTAAACACACTCAAAGCACTTGCTTATTTGCTCACTGATTTAAAATCCCATCTCCTCATTGGCTCTTTGCATGTCTGGCAAACCTCGGGAGGCATTTGCCAGGGAGCAAAATTTTATAACTTGGTTGATACTAGCATCTTATTTCTTGCTTTGCTAAGGGAGACTTTGACGTAGATATGGGCTGGGGTTGAACTCAAGCCCGCCCTGTGATTGACGCGGACTACGATTTAACTCTATATAAGAGAATGGGGCGGTCAATTAAAGTTGAATCTAACCTCATAAAATCGTTTGGCGTACAGATGTCGTCGCTGACGAGTCTAGTGGCGCTGCTGTACGAGAAGGACCCTGACATTGCCATCACTGTGCGGAAGATGGCAGCTCTCTCGCTGGTTGTGATCTTCCACAACGTCATCCCCAACTACAAGCTCAACACCATGGACCGGCCTGGCATCAAGTGTGAGTTCTGCCAGCCTTGTCTTGATGTCTTCATGAAATTTCGCAAGGGCGTTACATGTTAATATATTGAATATATTAACATGTATATATATTGAAAAGTATAATAATTGTAATATTTGCTAGGTTCTTTGATGCTCATTGCTGCTTTGAACTTTCTATGTTTAATGATAAGCCTTTGCAATGAGAAATTTATTTCCTTATTTATTTGCATTTCCATCGCATATACCAGCAGTACTTACCATTTCACTTACAACTCACCACCATTTCACTACACCAATTGTGTGAGTGTCTGGTATCCCCTTTTTAACCTTTTTAAAAGACGTGCGCCACCGGTGGTCACGGAAGGGATTTTCGTAATGGTGCTGACTGACCAGTAGTCACAAACTCAATTTTCATAAATACTTAATCGAAACTAAATGCAGGCACGATCAAGTTAATGTTTGCTATTTTCTAAATAGCTAAGTACATTTAACTTAAAATTTGAGTTGAATATTGAACTTCAGTTTTACACACCGCAGTCAAAGTGTTAAACTGACTTCTTTTTGCTTTTACAGTGAAGAAGGAGACCCGAACGCTGTCCGTGCAGGAGAACCTTCTGCTGGTGCGCTACAAGTATTACTTGCGAGGCCTCGAGGCCATGGTGACCAATGCCAAGTACCACAAGTACGCCCCTGCTCACCTCAAGATGGCGCGGGTGTCGCTCGAGTGTTTCTGCCAGCTTATCGTGAAGCATCCCACGTTCAACTTCTCTGAGAACATCATCATCTTGCTGGTGCCCTTCCTGGCGCACAACAAGGATGAGCTCAGGGAGGTCGTCAAGAAGGCCTTTGAGACAATGTTCTACGAGGACGAAACGGGGCAGCTCTCACTTAGGGTTCGTGTGCTTTGAGTTTAAGAAACCAATACCCATGAATAAAACAAGGCTATGATAGATTGCTGAAGTACCTACCTTAGAAGCATCAATGCTGGAATTATTTTAGATTGCTGAAGCTATTAGAAGCTATTTTGTACTAGTGCTAAAGATTATTTAGTTCTAAACTTAATAACTGCTATATTCTCAGTTGCTAGCATGACTGGATGGGCAACTAATAACTTTCTGACCAATTTCATCTACTAGCATAACCGGTTAAGTGTGTTTGACATTTTTGTACTTGTGCCACAAAATTTCTCATTCTCTGGTTCCACACTTGTTTCCTAATGTGGCGATATGTGTGTGCAGTTGATAAAGCACATCGCGCAGTACGTGCGCAAGGAAGACTTCAAGGTGCATAGCGACATGTTCCGTGTGCTGCTGCAGCTGCGGGTCACTCAGGCCACTCCCCTGGACGTGCTGCTCGAGAAGCGCGTCGAGACGGCGCGAGAAGCTGTCAAGTTGAAGGAGAACCTCAAGAAAGTTGCCTCCAAACATGTTGTCAAGCTCACCATTCCTGAGAAGAAGGTTAGTTTGCTCTCCTGAATTAAAGGTTAAGAAAAACGAGGTGCCATTCCTGAGAAGGTTAGTTAGCTCTCCTGAATTATAGGTTTACAAAAAAACAGGTGCCATTCTTGAGAAGAAGGTTAGTTTGCTCTTTTGAATTGATTTATAATGTTGTTTTTGCGCTTGACTAGGGTTGTAGAATTGAAATATAGTACTAATTATCTTTTCAATTAAATTTAAGACTATCGATCTTTTTGTCTCAATGAATGGGATTACTGATGAAGTTTCAGTGAAATCATTTGCCAGGTCATGGTTTCCTGACTCATCTTATTTTGAACTATTTCCGACTTCAGTCTAAAAGGGTCAGGGTAAGGTTTGAACTGTTTGAGTATTCAAATCGTAGTTTAGTTATCCTGACTTAGATTGAACTGTTTTTTTTTGAATAGCTTAATTTTATTACTGCCGCTTTTCTGCCAAATCACTCGTTAATTCCTGTTTACTTTGATAACTTGCTGATCCTACTTTGTGCGCGTCGTGACAGTCACGGAGCTCTGACTATTGTTATTAATTAATGTAAATCTTAGTTGTAATAATTGACCTACGCTTAATTTTTTGCCATTAAAACTTTGGTCCTCAGAAATGTGATGAGTTACCATCCAGAACGTTACACTAATAGTTACGTGGTTTAGACAGTTCCCTAAACTTTGTTAGAAATACTGTATATGTCTATTAGTAGTACCCACATTTACTTGAACGTTTCTTTTGTGAGTGCAGCGGCGAAAGAAGATCGCCAAGTTGGAGCACAAGCTGAAAGCCACCAAGTTGGAGCAGAACAAGGCAAAGCACGAGACCCTGCAGACCGAGATTCTGCACATCCTCTTCGGTCTGCTCGTGCACGTCCTCAAGAACGACGGCGTCAACAAACAGCTGCTCGGAGCGACCCTTGAGGCTTTCGCAGCGTAAGTCCAGGGGTTATTGAGGGCCCGAGAGTGTAGCTGAATTTATTTAGAGGAGAAATTGGGCGCTGTGTGGTATTTGTGTAGTGTGAGAGTGTGGGGGTCTTGCCTGCCTTCCTTCTTAAGAAAAATATTTAGCTCTTGGTTCATCTTCTTTACTTTTATAAACATGTTACTAAAGTATGAAGTATAAACTGTGTGTGTTAGTTACTGCATGTAATGGACGAGTTATGTTTGTTAAGAACTTTAAAACTGTACTCGGTTGCTGTGTGGTTATTAGCGTGAGGGTGTACCCTGATGGCTCTGTGGGACAGATTTGTAATAGGCTGACTTTTGCAGAAGGAAGCAGCGACAGGGCGCAGCAACTCGTTTAATTTATAATTAACCTAAAGCATCCTAATTCATAAACTGATGCCAGCTGTTGAAAATCACGACTTGTTTGTACCACTGACTGTTTCAAGTCAGGTGTGCTGGTTCGATTTCTCCTGTGAGTTCAAGTGCTCCACACATCTTATATCTGTTTTTCTTTATCACTTTTTATGTTGTTTTTGCACCCCCAGGGGGGAAAATGTGTGAGGGCCTGAGCTGAGAATTAAGCAGGTTTTCTGTTTGTTGAAATAAAATGTATTTTTTGGTATGTTAAGGGCCATCTCTTTTCGGTTCACTGCTGTCCGGTTTTTCAGCACCTGCTACTTTTATCATCGACTTTTATCTTGTTTCATAAACTTCTTTCTCAATTTACTGTTTCTGCATAGATTCTGCATTTCCTTATCTCCATACTAAAAGGCGCCTCTCTTTGAAACTCCTTTTTTTGTGGTTAGGGAGACTTGTATGATCTAATCTTTATAATATTTTGACTTTCTTTAAATTCAAAGCAATATTTTAAATTTTTATATCTAACAATTCTCTGAGCTCCCTTGTTTCACTAATAGCTTACTGATGATGATGATGATGTTGAGTTTGAAACTCCAGTATGTTACTCCAGACTAGCATGTTATTTCGTATGATGCCAGTGTGGCTTTTGATAAGAAATATATTCCCCCGAAGTAATTCAACTCGTTAAATAAGCTTGGTGAATAATAATGCACATTTTATCCCCAAGCAAATAAGTGGAGTTATGTTCCCTTGAAGCCCTTCAGTAAGAATGTTACAAGAAGAGGTGGTAAAGAGTTGAAGGATTTTGCGCTGTTATTGTGTGCCAAACTTTGGGATGAATGCCCCAAAAATCGCCACTAAAATACTCAATTCCTACATGTAACAATTGCGCCAGGTTTGGGCACCTGATCAACGTGGACTACTTCACGGACCTGGTGAACAACCTGGAGCGCATCCTGAAGACACGAGACCTGAGCGTGCGGGAACGCATCCACTGCGTGCAGACTGTCTTCCGCCTGCTGACCGGCCTCGGCTCTGCCCTGCACAACGACCCCTCCAACTTTTGTGACAAGCTCTACGAGCTCCTCATGCTCCTGCCGAGCCCTGGTGAGGCAAACCCAAGTTTATTACGGTGTGAAGTTTTGTGAATCCCTTTCTAGCAGAACAGTTCTCTGTGACTCCTGCTATATTTGTGTTGATCGTTATCGTATAAACCAAGTCCTCCGGCACCGAGCGACGGTGACTTTATTTAATATTTATGCTGTGGCTTTTGCGCTGTTGCGCTTGTGGGTTGAGAAAAGTGACTGAGAGACATGGAGGGTTGAGGTAGATACAAGTATATTGCTGTGACTCTTGCGCTATGTTGTGCTTGTGTATACAAAAAAATGAAGTTTATTACGGTGACTCTTGGACTTTGTTGTGCTTGTGGGTTGAAAAAACTGAGAAATTAATAGATGGTCGTGTGCTCTCTGATGTCCCTTGTATTTGAACCACTTAAATTGGTCTATCGGGTACTTTTACTAATGCTCAACCATTTATGTGATTCCAGTTGAATGAAATTCTTCCATCTTCACCCTAACGAGAAACAACAGCTGAAGTTTTTAATGTTTGCTGATATTTACTGAACGTTTTTAACTCAACTTACTACGTGAACACCTTGCTGGTTCTCTTGTGTAACTGTATTTTGATATATTTACTGAACATTTTTAACTCAACTTACTACGTAAGCGCTTTGCTGGTTCTCTTGTGTTATCGTATTTTGTGTCTCATGTGTCAGTATTTGGTTTAGTATGGAGAGGCCTCTCTCTTACATGATCTAAATCAGGGGACAGTGAAGTCAAATGCATCAGCATGCTGAGCTAATTTTCTATTGTATTGTACCTACAGAAGCGCGTGAAGAAGCCATACTTCCCACCCTGCAGACGCTGGTGCTTATCTTCGTGGGCTGCAAGAAGCGCATCACCGGCAAGATGGCGATGGGCTTCGTGAAAAGACTGTCCACGGTGGCCATGGCCATGGAGCATAGCTGTAACATTCCTCTGCTCATGACAGTGCGCAGCATCATGCTTGTGAGTCATGGCCGCCTTCCTTTGTCATGTGTTGGCTGACGATTTTTTGCCTCATCAGTCGCCTTTCTATATCACGTGTTATCTGATGATTTTTTGCCTTATCAAATGACAAGTAGCTGTCCATGAAGAAGGTTTCTCGCATCATGCTTGCGAGTCATAGTCGTCTTCTTTTATCATGTGTTACCTGACGATTTTTTACTTCATCAGCTGCCTTCCTTTATCATGCTACCTGACGATTTTGTACCCTATCAGATGGCACATAGGTGCCCATGAAGATGGTTTCTCAGGAGAAAGAGTTTCTAGTTATCCATGTTTTGGTATTAGGGGTTTTTGCTCTACTGACAAATAGCAATATGAAGTCTTAGGGACTTGCTGAGCAAGTTTTTTTCTGAGCACGATCTATCTAATGCGTTTTTTTCAAAATTGATCGCTAAATTAAATACTGATAGTTAGAACTCAAATTGATGTCTCAGATAAACTGTTGATGATTAATTAAATCTCCAATTGATCTCTCCAATTAAATTTTGATGATTGAATCTCCAATTGATCTCCCCAATTAAATATTAATAATTGAACGTCAAATTGGTTTGTGATGCGTTAATGTATCCCACAGAACCACCGCGCTACCGAGTGCCTGCTGGACACCCAGCAGGAGGGCGGCTGGGGCGTGTACTGCCCCATGCTCGACCACCCCATCCACTGCAACGCTGCCATGGCCACCCTCTGGGAGATGCACCTCCTCGCAGTGAGTGTTCCTAGTGAAGCTCATGCTCATTGTTGCTGTTTGTGCTTCTTGTTGGTTGTTTGTGCGTCTCGTTTGTTGCTTGTGCTCCGTGTTTGTTGTTTATGTTCCTTGTTATTTATACTTCTTGTTAAGTTGTTTATCATTACACGTGCAACTAATCGTTGCTGTTCCACACGAGCTGCATTAGAACAAATACTTTTCAAATACTCAATTTTCGTCAATACTTGATGAAAACTAAATGAATGCACGATCTATCTCTTTTTTTTTCCAAATTTATCTCTAAAATTAACTCGAATTGGACTTGAATATCGAAACTGAGTTTAACCCGTCGCAGTTGACGTGTTAAACTGCACTAAGCCTAACATCTCGTAACGGGTTCCGAGATGGTGCTCTGCCTAACGGTGTCTCTCCTGTAATTGCAGCGTAGCTACCATCCCATGACGCAGCAGCTGTCGTCCCACCTGTTCCGTGGAGCTCCTCTGCTCGGCAACGGCTCGCTCCCGGCGTCCTTCACTAAACTGTGAGTTCACTTTCATTCAGGGTCATTCAAGTCCTGAAGTTCAGTTTGTTTCCCCACTGTGTCTGTTGCAATAAATGGGTCTCTCACTTCTGGGTGCGTAACGGTCAGAGAATGTATATTGCTTGCGGCGTCCAACTTTAAGTCCGACTCAAGAGTGTTCCAACTCTGCACCTTACACTAAATTGTTACCTCAACTCCATGATAATGAGATCCGTTCAGACTTCTCACATAGGCGTGAGGGTAAATGTTATGAATTCATATTCAATTGCCCACCAGGAACGTGGAGGAGGTGTACTCCATGTACGACAGCAGGCAGATGGAGCTGCAGCCGCATCTCATGACTCCTGACCAGCACTGCGGTGCCTTCAAGCCTAAGTGGAGCAAAGAGAAGAAGAAGCAAATTCTTTCACACAGGTAAGAAAAATTTATCCTGCAGTTTGTCCCTCATAGTTGTACATTTCTATTTTTTATTCATTGTAGAGTCTTGCGTTTTAAACGCGAGGAAGTTACAAGATTAAAATTTTTTTTATGACGTGAGGAATTTATTTTTGATGTTCTGGTTTTATTTGTGACATTTATGGGACATTCGCTCTTAATTTGCTCTTTATTTCAGGCTGACAGGAGCGTTGAAAAAAGCATGTGCTCGAGAAGAGCGCACGCTTGACTGCGTGATCAAGGGAGACCTAATTCAGGGCAGTGCATTTGACGCGGATGTCGAAATGGAAGACGCAGAAGAGTCTGCTGACGAAAACGACATTCAAGAAGACGACGGTGATTTAGATGATCAGGACAGTGAGGGCGAAGAGGATCAGCAGGAGCAAGCTGTCAATGTAGAGAGGATAGACGAGGAAACTGTCGACGAAGATAACATGGAAATAATTGACGACGTGGTTGATGACCTTGATTTCTATCCCAGTCGTTTGTCTCTTCTTGATGAAGAGAAGTATATGCCAAGCGAGTGTGGAGATGAAGAACAAGATTACTCTCGGTTCTTTACTTATGAGAGTCTCGAAGAATTTGAGCAGGACATGCAAAATGATTCGCAATAAAATCTGCCGAGAAATCTGGCTTCATTGCCCTTTCCTGATATTATCTGCAGAAATTTTATTCGGTAAACAACTTATTCGTATGCTAGGATGCGCGCTCACATAATTGCTGTTTCGCATAGAGGCATTTCCTTCACTAACTGTGGCTTAATGAGTGCTAAAAGTGATGAATTTCATGGCTAGTTTTAACATTACAACAATCGCATAATTCTTTATTCCTTTCTAGCATTTGAAACTCGAAAATGAAATGTCAGTCTTTTGTCCACTAATCTCTTCATACCGATTTATTTTTTTTCCTTGTTTTTGATAAACCGTAGAAAATTGAAGCTGATTCTGAGCTACGTGAATTTCAATGGAAGCTGTCCCAAGACTACGAGATTGTAGGGTTGTGCATTTGTGATGTTCATTGAATGCTTGTTTTAGAACTGTATTGAGCTAGAGTAATGTCATATTACCATTTTGATTTCAACATCTATATTTTATTAGGTAGAGCTAAAGTTGACTGCACCTGAGATTTTCTTCACAATCAATTGTCGGCCCTGTAAGATTTCTTGTGCCGAGTATAACTGGACCTTTATAAAATAGGTCTTGAAAATGTAGAATGGTTTGAATTTTTTCTGGTCAAATTCTTCTCGAAGAACGACGAATTTTGGAATCTTATGCTAAAAAATCCAATCTGAGAACTTTTTGTCGTGTAGTGTAATGTGTTCAGCAATGGGTTAGTGTAACGTCTAGGTTGCTACGCTAGACGTTGAAACTTTGAAATGTGCAAGTTAATTCATAGTTTTTGATTTTAAATATTCGGCAGTTGCCAACAAAAACTGAAAACCTGCCACCATATTTTAAATCGTCCAGTTAAGATAAAGAAGAGGGTGAGAGAAGCACCGAAACCGAGTCTAACCAATGACGATTATTGATGCTGCGCTAAGCGACTATTATTTATTCTTTATTGATGTTCCCGGTGTGCTAGCGAGCTGAAACTTTGCAGGCAGGTAGAACGCAAAATTGTAAGACATTTGTCATAGTTGAGTGTACAAGGGTTGTAACTACATTTGTTGACTTCGAGGGAATTGCTTAGAATGGTGAATTGGTGTACTACACAGTTACGGTAACCTCACTCATAAGTAGTTGATCAAATGAAACCAGACGTGACTTCAAGCCCTCCTATTTTGGTTATAATAATTCACAAGTCCAGTATATATGTAACTCGTTCATTCTCACAACGGGCGTCTGTTGCAGCTACTAGTACTCTACTGGGCAGAGTAAATATACTTGCTTTGATTGCTAATTATTCTTAGAGATCATTTCATTATAAATGCTTGTAATCTGTTTCGTCCAGAAAGGATGGTTTAGTTAAATGTGAAGGAGGGGACGATAATCGATTTTCCACTTTTCGCACCCCAAACATAGTTAATTAGATCGAAATAAACAATTTTTCATCTATGCACTTTTGGGGCAAATGAGTATTTAACGATTTATAGCGGTAAATTAGTTACCGTAACTCTAGTGCTTGAAGCGCGAAGTAATTCATCGAGCGCGTCGAATGGCAACACTAAAATGGACGATCCCTTCCGACGCGCTCGAATGATCGAGCTCATTCCCGCCATCCAAGACGAAAGTTAACATACCGCTATAACTCGTTATTTTCGGGTGATAATATCTCTTGTGTTATTAACTAAAAGATCTTAATAGTGGGTTCAGGCTCCGCGGGGTTCGACAAATAATAAATTACGAAGTACCCAAACGTACTCTTAACAGCTCAATCGCGCAACAACTAAACCTACCGCTCTAACTCGTAAAATACTCATTTGCCGCGAAAAGTGTATAGAAAAAAAGTAGTTTATTTCGATGTTATTACCGTGATTCAATCAACAAAAATTCGAAAATCGATTAGTAGCCGTTTATTCGAGCGCATTCGTTTTCAAAGACGAAAATTAACATACCGCTATAACTCGTTAAATACTCATTTCCCCCAAAAAGTGCATGAACGAAAAGTTGTTTATTTAAATCTAATTAACTGTGTTTAGGCAGCGAAAATTGGAAAATCGATTATTGTCCTCCTTCACAAATACCATGGTTTATTCCAACCATGACTGATATCAACTTGTTCGTGGGGTTTTCAAATGTCTCACATTAATGCCACCTTTTGTCAACGGAAATTTATCGGGTTGGCAATGCCGGGATTCGAACCGGCGACCCTTCCCGATAAAAGTACAATCACTTAGATGCTCTGACTACAGCAGAATTGAAAGCGGAAAGTTATTTGAAAAGTGACTTTTTTTACGCACTAAAGTTTTGTTCCTTTGAGGTCTTTGAACACATAAAATTGAACTTTATCTAGCTTTGAACTTCAAATACTTCTCTTTAAAGCTTTCTGTACGCAAAAAAATTCGCTAAAACGCTGTTAGTTTGACGATTGCAAAATATGAAAAGTTCATTTGCGTACAAAGCTGTCGTTATATCGTTATCGCTCGCAGTGGTACAGTGGTTAAGGGATCGGCCTTGCATGTTGGAGACGAGGGTTCGTATCCCGGCACTGGCGCGGCGATTTTCCCCGTTGGGTATAAGGGAGAACTCAAGCACAATACCCCACTCAACCCAGGTGTCGGAAATGGGTACCGGCTTCACGGGGAACCGTCATGGTGTCATGTTATTTAAACGCGATTTTTGCTTTTATTTCATTTTAAATGTGCGCAAACGAATACATTTTTAAACTAAGCGTTACGAGGATTGTGTTCTCTTAGTAACTTTTATTCAAATTCACTGTCAAAATCAGATTAGGCAAAGGAAAGGAACTCATTTTTGATGTGCTTTTCTATCAATCATTTTTTGATTCAACATTTTACACGAGTATTACGATATTAATGTGTTATTATCAGATAAGGATGTTTAATGTTAAGGTGTTTTAAAAACTAATGTATCAACATTTCATGTTATGCTTTATTGGAAATAAAATGTTTTTTTTCTCTTTCTTTTCTAAATATTGTGTTAATTATAAGACATTTGAAAAACCAATGCTTAAGATCATATGTATCAGGCTTGATTGGAAATAAAGCATCCTAAGATGCCGATATTTGTTATGTCCTGTATGAATTTAAACTTCATGACTCCTACCTTGCATGCTCATATTGAATGGTAAACATCATTAGTCTACTAATCATTGTGACAAGAATTATGAGCAATAGTAAACAGTAACTGTCTACAACTGTAACTGCTGTTAAACTAACTGTTCCTTAGTATAACGATTAACAAGGTATTTGCTCTGCCATGAAATGATGTGCTAGGCGGACTAGGTAATATCCACACAGCACCCACTTCCGTTTACGACTTGTTTGAGCTAGCGCGGGAAAGAGAAATAAAATATCTGGGTGTACTCAGCTCAAGGAATGTATTGGGGGTGCCAAAAGGAATTGAAGG
>JACJUY010009588.1:12277-25443 GCA_014220935.1 Platorchestia sp. MABIK | reverse complement strand
CTCGTACTTCTTGTGTGACGAATTCGTCACAATCGGGCGTAAAGGGTTGAAAAGGGGTGGCTGGTCTATCTAAGGCACATATTACTACTCCTTTTTCTAATCTACTGTTGAGAATGAAAACAGGCATTCAAATCCATTTAACAGTATTAGCCAATCAATATCAGCAAAATCATCAATTCAAACAGAAGGAAGTTCATGAGTGCAATTCACATCATCTTCTTCTTTTTCTTCTTCCTCCATGCTGATGTCACCCTCATTTTGTCTCCTTGGTTCTCTTTTACAAGTGTCATCACTCTCTTTTCCCTCTTTTTCATCCACTGTGCAATCCAGATCCTCAAAACTGTCATCAATAGAGTACTCTTAGCTTTCATTGATAGTGAATTCCTCATCACTATCATGGTCTTGCAAAAACGCTCATTGGTTTCCGGACCGACCAGTGATATTTTTGGGCCCCTGCATAAAAATAAAACATTTTTATACCAAAATTAGTATGCAGCCTAATTTAAAATATGGTACTAATGGGATAAATATATCCCAAATTTAGATACACACAACTGGGACAAAAGATAAGGCAAGTACAAGTGGGACACACATATCCCACTTCATTTTTATTTCAAATAAGTTCCATGAAAAGTAAATTTATGAAGACAAATAGCAATATATAGGTTCCTACTAATTTTTACATGATATCAAGGGCAAAGAAATGGTCATAAGCTATAAAACAATGCAAATACACTTACATTTTGAGCAACAGCTTGACACACCATCTCCTTTTAGCTCTTTAAATGCCCCACTGGCTGATTGCTGTTGCAACTGCTAACTGGCTACGGCTGGAACAGAGTCTGCTGCAATGTCTGTCAACTTTAGGCTGTTGCTGGGGCATATTTAGCCCAGTTGTGCTTTAATTTAAAACACTGGGACATATATAACCCAATCGAGTCAAAAAGGTTAAAAAGTTTAAGGGGTAGTATTAGGGCCTTGGAACGAATCAGGCTTTTTTTCATGTACAATGCAACTTTACTTAAAAAAAAAATTACTTGAAGAAACCACGTCTGGGACAAATTAATTTTGTAAGGTAAAGTATGACTATAATTAAATGAAAAATGTTTCAAAATTTAGTTATGTTAGAAGTAACACTGAGTATAGCAGTGCACTGATATAAATAAAATGAATTGTATGTGATATAAAGTTTAGACCCTTTCAACATAGAGGACAGATAATATTTGCCCACAATCAGCACTTCTATTGAGTAAATAAAGCTTTTGAGTTTAAAAAGCTTGAAAATAATATATTAGTAAGTTCATAGTAACAAATCAATTTTGATTTATTTAACTGAAAGGTTGAGAACAAACCCACAGCTTAAATTTCTGGTATGTTGATAAATACAGCTCTTCTGAGTATGGACTAAGTCTTTTGAAAAAGAACCAAACTTCATTAGAAATTTTTTTTTTGAGCAGAAATTGTAATCCTGTGTTTTGCTTCAAAACTTTTGTAGGCATTTCTTTCTAATTGCACAATAATATTTCATTTTGTACCCTTAAATCTATTTTTGAAAAGGTAGTGGAATGATTGAAGAGGTACTTTTTTGTGCCAGTACCTAAATGAGCAATGTACCTAGTAGTACAATTTTTAAACACAAACCTTCCCCAACAATACCGATTGTTCATATCCATTGCAAATAGTAACTAGATAGCAATTGTGTAAATTTTATTTTTTGTGACATGTTTTGTTTTTTGTTTTTGTGATCTCTTTTTATGACTGTCTACTACATTTTGTTCCTTTTTTTTATTGCACACATAATCACTTGTATTTTTGAACTGATGATGGAGCTGGACTCTGAAACATTTTCCAATTAAATATGATTAAGATCCTTGGAATTTTCCTCATTTTTAAATTTCTAATCAAGTTGCGATTAAAGCTAACTACTGATCCGTTTAGTAGTACACATGTATACCAATATGTAGTCAAGGTTTTGATAATCAGAGGAGAGAAATTGACCAATACTTATGTTCAAAAAGTCTAATGTCATGTACAAGTTAAAAGTAGCTCAGAACTGGTACAATATGGTAGACAATAAAGGGAAAAATTTTAGGTTATATTTCGTTTTGATGGAGTTGTTTATTTTTGCTCCTAAATTTGAGGTGCCTTATATCCTGTCTGTTATTTGGAGCACAATTTTTTTGGTGAACTTGTAATTTTGTGAAACATTGAGTTAAACTACACTATTAATTTTAAAGAAATTGTGCTTAAATTTTTCTTTTCAGATGAATATTTTTGGGAATATTGTAAAGACCTTATGGTCACCTCAGGTATCTCCTGAAGATGTTATTGAAGTCAACATTGCTGCCTATGCAAATATTCAGGTGTGTGTAAAGTGAAATATATTACAGTATAGGGAGAATGAAAAGTACTGTTTATAACACTTTGGCGGCAGCAACTAAATATTAAGTTCAACACCAAACTCAAAACTCAAATTTAAAGTCAATTGTAGTAAGCTATTTGGAAGATACCAAGCATGGACTGGATTGTGCCTTCATTTAGCTTTGATTAAATATCTATGAAAATTGAGTTAGCGACTACTGGTCGGTCAGCAGCATTATGAAAAATAAACCTCCGTAAACCATCGGTGGCGCATTGTTGCAGTCAAAGTGTTAACTCATGTTTGCCAAATGAAAAGGGTAGGTGGTAAAGTTAACCACTTTTCAATATGTTTGTGAGAGTAAGATTTTTGTCTTGCTCATTAGAATCAAACATTTTCAAAATTTAAAAGTGAAAACCAAACTACCTGGGTCAAATTGCTTCAATGGCTGTACAATTGCTGAGTGTGATGCAATACATTTTAATCTACTTGTTTAATATATTTGATTTGTCAAATTATTAAAAGAAATAGTTGCTTGCCAAGTAGTAGTTTTGCTTGAAATTAATGCTCCATTCTTTGAAACTAGAAAAGTTTTAGTTTTGTTTGTTTTACACTTGCCCTAACATGTTGAGGAATTATTTCATTCTCATTGGTTTGAGAAGTAGCTATAACAATTGCATGAATTTTTTCCAAGTATCTGACCTTTTTGTGTTTCAGGTTATTGCTCGAGAAGAAGGCTTAAACCTTTACGGCCCTACAAAAGATGGAAAATTTGAGCTCATCCTACAACAGCCAATTCAAACAAATTCCAAGACTGCAATCAGGTGTGTTCATTCATGGGTATTTGAAATAAATTACATTCTTTTGCTCAAACTTATTTAGTAATTTTTGCTTTTCTCCATCAGTTGAAAATTGTTTGTTTCATTTTAACAACCTTTCATTTTTATGTTGTCTAATAATTGATGTTGGTTAACATCATTAATTTGGGTCTTCAATATTGATACCTATTTTATTTATAAGCTTTTCTCTTGCTTTGGCTATGAAGCAGGACAGAATTTGTTAAGATAGTCTTTTGATACTATCAGCCCTATTTGTTGTTGAAAAAAAAAAAGAAAGATGCTAATTGATTATTTACTCTATGTTAGAATTTATTTCCTGACCATTGAATTAAAATTTGCGATATGAAAATTTTAACATATGAAATATTAATAAAGCTCACGGTATCCCTTGCAGCCTCTTCCGCCTGGCCAACCAGCACTCTGCGCAGGAGCGTTTCATACGGCTAAGAGAGCTGCTGGGTCCTCTGCTGTTCTCAGGACACAAGCATGGTGTGTTAGCATTGTCATCCACTTGCACAAAGTGTCTTGTGTTTGTTGTTTTGACGCTTGGGGAATATATCTAGTGCTGAGTCTCATTTTTCACAGCTTCAGCATTTCCATTTGAAAGAGTTTGTATGTGTGTTTGGGCTGTTCATCTTTCAGTGATATTGACTGTTAAACACTGCATCCTTCATATTTTTGTAATTGTCTGAATTTAATTTGCATAGCTGCTGTGTTATTATCAAATGTTTTCAAACACATTTTTATCATGGTGATGCAATAAATTTTGTTGTGTCATTCATTTATTCATTTTCTTGTTTTGGTCCCTCAGTGTGACGTGATGTTTATTCGTCCAACTGAAACATCCTGTTGCTATCTTCCCTTTTCTTATGCTCATCATCACACTGGTATAGCCTCTCATGTATATTGTTGCAAGAACTACGAAATTAATTAAAAAGTCATTTGATTTGTTATTTCTGTTCAAAATTCTTGAAGTCTCTGTGTTTTTCTATGAATTTAGGTATTTCATGCAGATTTCTTGCCCTAAATCCGCATTAAGTGTATCAATATTCTTCTGCTCAGTAATATATGGAAAAATTGTAAATTTTGTATTTCATGCTGAAATTCATTTTGTAGGTACTTATGTCTCATCCCAGTCATTTTCAGCTTATGTGGTTGAGTGTTGGAATCTTTCACTTGCATGTTTGACTTATTGCTTTTTATCAACCTGTCCAGATGTCAGTTGTGATGCATTTGCTGGTCATACTTTTTTTGTTTTATGAAGATGTGATTAATTTTACCCATCAATACAGTAAATACTTGACCTATGATGACATGCTTGTTTAATCATGGCCTTCTGATCATCAGACCTGTACAACATGTACAACTTGCAGCAACTGCTCTCTTTGCATCGCGACCACCCCACGTGGCAGGCAGCTCATCTCGCTGCCTACTTGGGGCATGCAGACCTCATCAATATGCCTGCTGTGGCGCCGTGAGTTGTGGCTCTGTTGTGTGGCGGTTGGTGCTGGTCTTGGCTGCTGCTGTTAAGTGGTGCTTCTGTTGCTCAGCTACCGATGGGTAGTGCTAATGTTGGCTTCTTCTGTTGGTCAGTTGCTAGTTTGTACATATCTACCTATGTTAGAGCTTGAAAAGTCCTATAAATTGCTTCTGGTGAATTAATTTTTATTGAGTAATTTCAATTCAAAAGCTATGAAATGGAAACTTCTCAAGTTAATTTTCACCGAAGCACTCAATAGCTATAAAATAAATGTAAGAAATTTGAAAGAACTTTTTTATTAAGAACACGGTCTGGGTTGAATTTTGGATAATGGTAGGTTTTCGGCTTATTAACTCAACTTATGGAGAATTTTGTTTTGCGCATTCAACGATATAATTGGCTCTCAAGTACGTACATTGGTTCGTCTCCTAGACGAGGTAGAAGACACGCACTAGAGTGACCTTGGCGCGCAAATGGATGGGTGATATCCCCCTTCCTCCTTATTACGAGTCAGTTTTGGGCGTTCCTCTACGGGGATAGCAAGAGAGTTCATTTCTTGCCTTGCTTGAAATGCTTTCGTACTCAAACGAAACATTCTAACACTCTGTGTTAATTATGATGATGTATCTAAGTGTTTGTTTTGAGTCCGGCTGCTCTGAGTCATCAGCTAATTAGCTGTTGTGTAAACATATTATCGCCTCCCGCAGTTTTGAAGCTACAGGAATGGCAAATATATTATTTGAAAAGGCTCAAAAAGAGCTACGAAGAATTAGTTGATATAAAACAAATTTGTTTGTAACTGAGAAAAAACATTTCTTAAAAATGACTGCTGTTCTGAAACTTGCACTTCTTGTTTTTTTATATGGATTATTTCCCACAGTTTTGAAGGTACAGAATTGGCTAATATATCTACCAATAGAACTCAAATACAGCTACAAAAGCAGTGGAGTTCATTTTAAAAAAAGAATTAGGTCAAAAAGTAGGAAAGAAATAAAAAATTTTTTAGAAAAAAGGCTCACTGAAAACTTGACATTTTGAACTTTAAAGTGATCCTTTTCCGACAATTTTGAAAGTACAAGAATGGCAAATATCTCAATCCATAGCGATTGAAACATTCTAGAGAGGCAGTGCAAAATTTGTTTGAATTTCTAATCATGTGGAAAATTCTAAGCAAAATAATTTGAAAAAACGGAAAAGTGGTTGGTTTTTGGGGAAAAAATCTTAAAATTCAAAAAATTAAATTATAATTCAAAATGATAATAAAAATTATAAATTATAAGAAAATTCAAAGTTATAAGAAAAACTTTTGCACCGGATCTCAAAACAAGACAATTAGCTACCTAGAAAAGCTTTTTCCATTTCTGTAACTTCAAAATTGTAGGCGATGGACACTTCTTGGCAACACCTACTTTTTCAGGTTTTCAAAAAAATAATTTTTTAGTAAATTTGAAAAAACACATGAGTTTAAAAAGAAATGCCTCATCATTTTATACCTATGGTGAAAATCTCAGAAAAATCTGTAGAGAACCGATGGACTTTTGCTTCCACGCCAACCGTGTCCTCAAGTAATTTGTTGACTACTCAAACTGAAGAGTCAGAAAACTTTACATAATTATTGATTTTTTAATAGGTGCTAACTCAAACACTTGAATTTTTTTATTTCTTTTAGAATATTAGATAGGGCTTCATTGCTTGTAATTTATATGTGGAGAATGGTTTACTAGTTGACATTGTCTGTTCTACTTTGGGGATTCATGTACATCCAGGTATATCTCTGGGAAGTTCTGCTAAATGAATTTGTGGTTGTTTTGTCAATGTATGCAAGAAAAGGTACACACAGAAATACTTCAGTCCTAATATTTAATGAGTGTATTGTGAAAAACAATATTTCTGCCACTAATTTCGGAATTCAATGAGAGGAATCTCAACTTGGCTTCAAGTGTGAATAGTGAGCAAGTGTGGGTAATGAGCATGGGCTTATACTTGGAAGCCATTACTCTCCTTAGTGCATCTTTGTCATCATGACCAGAGAATAGCAGTTGAGAATATGTGCAGTTTTGTGGAGATTAGCTTGATTTACCTGACATATACTAGAGTTGATTTTGTGCAGGTACTGCGACACGGCAGAGCTGGACTTGCACGAGACGCCGCTGCACATCGCCATCAGGGAGCAGCAGGTGGCCGTCATCAAGGCTCTGGCTCAGATGGGGGTGTCCACTGATGTCGTTGATGTTAAGGGCAATTCGGTGTATCACCTCGCTGCCAGCACCAACAAGAAAATTATTGAGGTCCGTGCAAGCTTTTCTGTTCATACCAGAACTGGCCAGCATCTTGTGGTGCTGTCAGACACATTTAGGAAAGATGTACTGATTCGTTTAAATGGTCAGTGCTCGCGACAATATCATGGCGTCAAATCTTAGCGCTGTAGGGACAGAGACTACGGTCGTTTCTAAAGAACATTTAGAAATCATATCACCAGTTCTTATACTCTAAATGCTACTTTGAGAAGGCATCGTTCCATTGCATGTTAATGATGTTATGAGTGATAGCACTAATATACAAGCTATAAACATCAGGCGTGCTTTGACTTTTTATACTGATTTGTATATCCGAAAATCGGGTTGCTTTATCACTTCACATTTTGAAACTATTGATAAAAATGAGTTTTCAAGAAACCCCATTTATCATATTTTTTCATACCTACATTTTTTGTTATTTTTCATGCAACTCTTAATTATTTGATTGTCGTTTGAACAAATATCAGGTTGGTGCAAACGTAATGTTTAATTTTTAGAACGGATGTTTCAAATTAGATCTGTCAATTAGTTACATTCTGTTATATGTGTACTATATTTTTGTGACTGAAATAAACGATTTCCTCTCAGATCATCTCTGTTACGTTCATATTTTTCATAAACATTGGCATCTTTGTTTCTCCCATCTAAAGGCTACGTAAGAAATGTTTCACTGTACATATTTCATGGAGGTGTTAATTCAAGGGCAACTGCAAAATTTATTCAGAACACCTATGGAGATGTTAAAGTGAATGAAAGAAGTTTCAGGAGATGGTTTTCTCGTTTTCGAAGTGGGTATTTCACTTTGAAAGATGAGCCAAAGAAAGGTCTTCCAAGAATCCTTGATTCCAATCACTTGAATGTTTTTCTACTGTTACTGCTAGGGAAATTGCATGACAGTTCGACGTGACCCATACAACCTGCTTCTGATTTCCATTCATTCTGAGGACTAGAGAACCGTTTTAGTGGACTTAAGTTAACAACATGAGAAGAAATTGAAAGAGAGTTGAATTTGTCTTCTGAATCTAAACCTACTGAATACACAAACGCGGCATTTTTAAGCTTCTTGAAAGGTCGAATGAGATCATTGAAAGCAACGGAGAGTACACGAATGAATCTATATTTCCACAGTCATGGGCTTATTCATTTTTACCCAAGATCTCAAAATTGGACAATACTTTTGCACCAACCTCATAGTTATACTTAAGGTAATGTGTCAAAATATTCAAGATATAGCAATAGTAATATTTCATTTGTTCTTTTTAATTTTCTGCTTCAAGGCAAAATTATGGCATTCAGAGGTTGCATAAATTTACCAGATTGTTTTGTTATGTGTGTGCGGCTATTTCGCAGACAAATGTTATCGGAAGTCTTATACAACATTTTTGAAGGAAGCACATGCAGTATATCATGATTCAAAGGGGGATACTGGTAAATCCTGGATATCCCATAGTTCATCTGTTTGACATGCGCATGCAACTTGCGTGGATGGATAGGGAAGGCGAAGAAAAACAATTAGATTTATCATATATTCGGAGTCCCTGTGATATGGCGTGAGTCATGCAACTACACCACAGACTGGTAATTTTCTTTGGCAAATGTCACCGACTATTTATTTTAGAAAACTCGTGCATCTGTAAAGTAACCAGTTGTTCCCTCAGTTTCTAAAACAATTCCATATGTTCCTGAAAGTTGCCCAATACCACTAACACCTACAGATTGTACAGTTGATGAAGAAATGCAAGAAGAAAATTCTCTTTCATCTTCCAGCAACATGTAGGACCTTGACTAACAATACAGAGAAGGCATTCATTTTATGAACAAAGCTGATCTTTCAAACTTTGTATGGGACCTGGTTCTACCAAAAGGTCAAGCTGAACTACTCGGTTAGCACCTTAAAGAATTTAACTTGCTTGCACTAGGTAGAAATACTTCACATTTTCACCACAGACACAAGGAACTTTTGAAATTCTTCCAAATGAGTGGCACTATTTGCTACTGTTCGGACGTTGAAAATCTAATGTCAAGCCTAAAGGTGGAACACAACTTTGAAGTATGGCGATTGTTCATAGGCTAAGTCCAGACTGAACACGTTGGCGCTCACGCGCGCGTACGCAGGCAGTAGCTGCAATATCAAATACATGTATTCCCTTGAGAGGGTCTACACTAAACGTGGACGCGCGCAAGCAGACCAAAGCGTGCAGGCGCTGCATCTCACTGTCAAAATTCAGGATTACTTGGGAGAAATATTTGAGGCAGCACGGCGCGTTCAGTGTGTCTCGAGCAGCCGTGAGAGATGGATGTGGAGTTGCTACTCTCTTCTATTCAGGCAGTGCCTGCCATTTGGGACGCTTCTCGGCTAAAAATGGGCCAAATTACAATATACGGAAATGAACATTTTAAACACTATTTTGATATAAATATGACCTATAATCTTACCTTTAATGAGCTGAACCAAAGATTTCCTGAAATTCGCCATGCAATGCAGCAACTAATTTCAATTATTCATTAGCATCTTCGATCTTTCTGATTTCATACGTTTCATTGGTCCCAATTATCTTAATTAAATCCAGTGGAACATCAAAATCATAGCTGTATTTTTAATAACGTTTTAGACCACGTCGTATTGTCTGTATACTATTTATTGTTGAAACATTTATCTTCTTTCGAATTTTGTTATTAATGATGTTTAATTGTTTGAATGTTCTCTCAACATCAGCATTAGAATGACACAGAATTATTTAAGCAAATTTGCAAAGTTCTTGAAAGGGATTTCCAGCTGAGGAATCTCTGTAATTAAAAACTTCGCCTCCGATATTGACTGTACTTATTTACTCCCTGTCTTCCACGGCCCTGTATGCAACCGCTATCTCTGAAAATCTAGTTTAGTAAGGTCTGAGCGATTGGAGATAAACATTCTCGCATATGGAATTATATCAGGTTATATACGATTCAAGCAAGACTTGATACTTAATTCTGACATTGGCTTCAAAATGATGTAATTATGAGGAAGACGCGATCGTAATTCTATTAGCTCTATTAAAAAATTGATGAATCATTGCCGAATGTACTTCTTTTCATCATCTTATATTTGATACTAAATTTTTATAGAAAATGAACAAAACAGGCTAAATACGAGTTTAACTAGTACAAAAGGGGTTTAAAAACGCGCCAGGGATAAATTTAAAATTTTAAAAACTAGAAGATATTGAAAAGGGCTCGGGCCAAATTGGCAACCCTGCCACCGATGCTTCTCGATGAACGGGCGCATCAGCGTGCAGTGTAGACACCTCCATTCAAATGAAAGCGTGAGACAGCGTGAAGTGTACGCACGCGTAAGCGCCAACGTGTTCAGTCTGGACTTAGCCATAGACTCGTCTAAAACGGCCAAGAAATTCAAACAAAATACACTTTAGATTGAAGAATTTTCAGTGTGTATGGATTTTATGTGTGTATCGTATGTTGAACTATATATTATTTTATATATTAATTATACCATGTACCTCAATTTAACTATTTTCTTATCTAAGATCTTGTTCATCATTATCATGTAACAATAAATTGGTCTAGTTAAATATAAATAGTTGACGGTGTATATTTAATAATCGGTAGGTGATACAGACAATTGGTTTTCAAATCCTGAATCAGCATGTTTCACTTGTCTTAAAACAAATATTGGATTCCAAAAGATCCGTAACTTAACAAAATTGTATATCAAAGTAATTCAGATAATTCTCACAATAGTTTTTATTCATCAAAAAATCGTTGAATTACCTGAGCCATAGATGGGCTTTTGGGATTTCTGTCTTTCGTACTCCTCTATTCTTCTTTCAGTTTTCATGTTTTCTATGTTGTATATCTTTAATTTTTTTCTTTCTCATCATTGATAACTTGCCTTTTCTATGTGCTGGTTATTATGTGTGAGAATGCACTCTGTGCATTAATTCCGTTTTTGCTGCAGTCCTAACAAAATGGTCTCTTCTTTTCACCCTTCTGGAGATCGCCTTTGATGTGGCTAGGGAGTCTTGAACGGAATTATTTAGTACAAATAATTATTGGAGAGTAGAGTACATGTACACAGCTGGTTGTTATTTGTGGATTAATTTTTAACTCTTTAACTAACGAGAAGAAAAAAAGAAAAAAAAGAAAAACAGTTTATTTCCATTAGAGATGGTACAAAAGTACAATCATTGGTTTTTAAAATATCTTAAAGTTAATACACTTAGATGATACACACACATGAGTATTGTAATACCCATGTCACTGGTCGAAAAGAAATGATTGAGGGTAATGTACTCCTAATGTTGCTTAATCTACATTTGATGATACATGTAATTATAATTATAAGAGACAATACAATTTCATGTACGAAGCATTGTCATTGTGGGGTAAAAACACTTTTGACAGTTTACATGTACATGACATAAAACTTTGACATTCTTGACGCCAGGAGGTAATGTTAGAATTGCTTGTTTTGGCAGATGTTTAAAAATATCATTTCAAAGAAGCATGAAAAAATATAAACATAAGCATGAGGACCACAAAAATTACAAGTTTTGTATTTATAATTAAACATTTTTTAACACAATGCTCATTAGTTAAGCATTTTATTCAAGTATAAATGGATGTTCACACAACAAATTTATAGTTTTTTTACATGGATGCTTTAGATGAGAGATGTAGAGATGTAGGTATTATCAAAATTTACATGTATGCCATTTTAATTAGATAGAAAGGCCTAGTACCTCATGAATCTTGCATCGCAAAACTTCTCATGCTCATGTTTGGACAACGCAACTTTCAACTTGCGCGAATGGATAGGGAAGGCGAAGAAGAAAAATTAGATTTATTATGTATTCAGAGTCCCTATGATATAGCGTGGGATTTCTGTTGTGAGTTTTGGCCGGGAACAGAGAGATTGACGTTTAATACAATGCGATGAGACTTAAAACAGTGTGTGATATCTATAATCATTTTAAAGCCTCTTTACGAAATTATTTTCAGCACCGTATGTTAGGTTGAGTCGCATTTCATTACCCTACTTATAGGTTAGGCGTTTTTGTTCGGTCATGTTACACTGACAGCTTATATCCTCATCTTCTTGAAATTGAACTACACCGATAAATTGCCGCTGCAATTCCTGAATAGTAGCTAGTGCATTGTGCAGCAATGAAAAGTAAGAAACTAGTTGGCTTGTGTTGATACAACGGTGTACCGCATTTCGAGAGAAATTGTCTTCATGTGCTGCTTCAATCTCATCTTATACTCGCCGTTGAATTTAAATGTCAAATGTAGCGAGTCCCAAGCAGAGAGTTAGGTAGGCCTTCCTTTTTATTGAATTAAAATGTTTTTGTTACATCTAAGGAAAATTTTTTTTCGGTTGATTGCTGTCCTGTTTTTCAACCCCTTCTACTTAATTCTTGAACTTGTATCTTGTTTCATAATCTTCTTTCTCAACTTACGGTTTCTATGCGTCTTGTACATAGATTTTGCGTTCCCTTAACTCCAAACTAAATGGTGATTTCATCCTTTCTCTTTTTGGAACACCTTTCTTGCGATCAGGGAAGCTTAAACTAACATTCAATGTAGCCTGTCAAATGTAGAGAAGAATTCTCTAAGTTTAGTTTTATTAAAAGATTGATCCACTAGGCAATCATACTGTCAGATAGGAACCAGAAAAATGTTGCTCATGTTTCAAGGAAGCAAATGATGTCAAATCATGCTAACTTTCATCATGAGCTATTGATGTAGGTACCTTAGTCAATGCGCATGGGAGGCGCAGTAACCATGTTCAAGGTGTTCATTGAGTAAACGCAATTACTTAACAGTTGCAGGACTCACATACACCCTTATGTTGCCTGCAGCTCGTGATGCAGATGCCGCGCTCGGTGCTCATGGACGCCCCCAACTCGGCGGGAGCGACGCCACTGCACATCGCCTGCCAGGCCGACAAGCCCGACTGTGTCACGGTCAGCTCGCCGCGTAGAATTCTTGTTGCTTCTTAATTAGCTGATTTGATTTATTTTGTATTTCATCATTTGCGTTGCCTCTGCTGAGGTATAGTGACTCGACAGGAAACCTGAATCATGGATGAACGTCGCTTTTTATTCCAGTTTAATTTAAAATGTTTAATGTTTCTGGGGCTCATTATTCTCGAGTTTGCTTTTATTTTGCATTCGATTTCACGTGACATT
>JACJUY010009586.1:58291-75553 GCA_014220935.1 Platorchestia sp. MABIK | reverse complement strand
TTTAAAATTGTATTGGTGAACAACTTTAGAATATCGTCGTTTTTTAATTATAAAGATAAGCTTCCTGAAGGAAAGCAAGCTACTCTTGTTTATAAGTTTAGTTGTGCACGTTGTGCATCAGAGTACATTGGATGTACATCCCGTACTCTTCGTACTCGAGTTTGCGAGCATTCTGGTAGAAGCTTTAGAACAGGATCAATTTTATCAAAGCCCCCATTTTCCGCCGTTCGAGAGCACTCTGACGAGTGCGATAATGCAATTTCCATGAATCAATTTTCAATCTTAGCAAAATCACAGTTTAATACAGATATGCGCATTTTAGAGTCTTTGTACATTTTTAAACTTAAGCCGGGCTTAAACAACACTCTTAGTTCATTTCTTTTAGCCATAGTAAATAGATAATTGCATTTAAAATAATTTTTTGGCTTATTTTTAGATTTGTCATTGTAAAATAGTCTATTTTTACATTTTACTTTGTACTTTTCAGAATTCTTATCACTGATGATGGCGTGTGGCCGAAACGTTTGAAATTAGGTTTTATTCGAATATATACATTAGATAATTAAATGATTAAAGTAGCTTATCTTGCTCTTTCATTTTTATTGTCTCATTACTAACCCTAACAAAAATTAGCAGGTTATGGCCCAGACAACCTTCCGAAGAAACACTTTCAGTAAGGTTATCCCAAATCCCGAAGCGGAAAACCGCCCGGAACAGTAAGAACAGACGTTGGTGATCTGTTGGTGAGTGTGAGACAGAAACAGTGAAAGTGATAAAGAAAGAAACGTGATGGGTTCCGTATGTGAAAGTGCTAAAAACTGCCTCACGGCTCTTAATGATAAAAACTATCCTGCGTGGAAGTTGCAAATGAAAATGCAGATAATGAAAGAAACATTGTGGAACATGGTTCAAGGAACGGAAACCATGCCACAGACTACGGACGAGACTGCTCGAAGGAAATTTGAAGAAAGATGATAGTGCCTTAGCTACAATTGTTCTTGGCGTTGAAACGAGTCAACTGTATTTGTTGGGCGACCCCACTGACCCTGTGCAACTGTGGCACAAAATTGAAGATACATTCCAAATGAAAACTTGGTCTAACAAGTTCAGACAAGGCAAAAGGCTCTACAACATGAAGCTACAAGAAGGCGAAGACTTACAAACTCACCTCAAAGCATTTGTCGAAATATTTGAGTCCTTGAGTGTGATAGATGATGCTGTTGATGAAGCAAGCTGTGTTTTAATCTTCCCGCTGTCATCACTTCCCGACCACTTCTCCACACTGGTGACTGCACTGGAAGCTCACGAAAAACTACCGTCATGGGATGTGGTGACAAATCGCTTTCTGAATGAAGAAACAAAACTAAAAAACCAAAGTGCTTCAGACTTCAGTGAAAAATCCCTTGTGAGCTTCATATTGAAAAACTCAAGATGCTACGAATGCGGAAAAACAGGACACCTACACGCCATCTATCAAGTAATATTGAAGAAAGAAGATGGGGAAAACATCTTGAATCATAGAGAAGACCAGAAAGATTTTGGAGCAGGTAAAACCAACTTTATCAGTGCATTATCTGTGATAAATGTCAATAATTATTGGATTATAGATTCTGGAGCAACTGCACACATGTGTAACAATAGGAATGATTTTTCTTGTATGAGTGAACTATCTAGACCAATTAACATTGAAGTTGGTGATGGTAGAAACTTGAAAGGTGTTGGTGTAGGTGATGTCACCATGTCTGTGTCATTGCCTAAAGGTCTAGTAGATACCTGTGTTATTAAGAAAGTTTTGTATGTGCCAGACTTAGCCTACAATTTGCTATCTGTGTCTCAGATTACAGCAAGTGGAAACTTAGTTCACTTTGATGAAAGCTCATGTAAGATTGTAAATAAGGACCACAAGCTAATTGCTTTAGGCAGTAAAGTAGGAAAATTGTATAAACTTAATTGTAATCTTACTTCAGATGCTAAATGCCTTAACGTTTCTTCTGATGAAATTCTGTGGCATAAACGATTCTGTCACTTAGGATTCAATAATCTTAAGAAATTAGCGGATAAAAACCTGGGTAAAGGTTTTGATTGTTCTGTGAGAGGAGATAACACTTTTTGTGATAACTGTTGTGATGGTAAAAGTCACAGGCTTCCTTTCCCCAAAACAAACCACAAAAGGGAACGTCAACCCTTAGAACTAATTCACAGTGATGTGTGTGACAAGATTAATCCCAAATCACTTGGGAGTGGAAGCTATTTTGTAACCTTCATTGACGATTACTCCAGATATACTTGGGTGTACTTTATCAAACCTAAGAGTGATGTTTTTGAAGTGTTCCAGGAGTTCAAATCTCTAGTAGAAAATCACTATGATCACAAAATTAAAATTCTGCGCTCTGATAATGGTGGGGAATACATCTCTAATGACTTTGAACACTTTCTAAAAAGGGAAGGAATTATCCATGAAAAAACTGTGCCTAAGACATCTGAACAAAATGGAGTTGCAGAAAGAAAGAATAGAACTGTCCTTTACTCTGTCAGAGCTATGATGTCTGGTTCAAAATTGCCAAAATTATTCTGGGGTGAAGCTATATCAACTGTTGTGTATGTCAAAATAGGAGCGTTGCTAGTGCATTGAATGATATGACTCCATATCAAGCCCTTAATGGACACAAGCCAAATGTACAGCACCTCAGAACTTTTGGATGCAGTGCGTACGNTTTCATAATGCTGCTAACTGACCAGGAATCACAAACACATTTTTTATAAATCAAAGCTAAATAAAGGCACAAAGCAGTTAATGTTTGCTATTTTCTAAATTGCTCACCTCCATCAAATTTAAATTTCAATTGAATACTAAACTTTAGTTTAACCCATGGTGGTTAACATGTTCAAGTAAATGATTAGATTTTGAATAAGTCAGCTTTCCATCCCACATCTGATCACTTTCAAAGGTGACTTTTAGCGCATGAACAGTGATCGAACAAAGTTGTTCACAAAAGTGGCCATGCAGAGTTGGCCACCGAAGGTGACCTTAAAGAGTTCACATAGTCTACATATAGTTCCTCTTAGTTAATTCAAGGTATAAAAACAATGAAATATGATCAGTGGGTCTTTCTGTAAAATTTTGTTTAGGGTAGACTACATGGAATGTAAATTATTATGAACTCTAATTGCAAATTGAAATTTGACTAAATTGAATGAATTAAAAATCCAGTTCAAATGAATAAAGCTTATTGAGATTAAGAATGTTCACATTGAGATTGAGAAATTTACATAATGAAAAATTGAAATTGCATAGGGATCAGTGCAACAGTTCATAAGATATAGGGTCTAGAAGCTGGTTAATAGAGTGAAATACTCTGGTATTTTTTCAGAGCAACAGACTAATTGATTATCAAAATTTTGATGCTTATATAATGTTAATGATGTCAAAATGAACTACTTTTCTTCTATACACTTTCCAGTTCTACTCTAAACTTGAGTTTTGCCAAAAATGTATGTTCTTCCAAAAATGGTGACAATTTTGAATATATACCTTTTTTCCAATCCAGTGTTCTAAACTCTCTTACTGTTTATTATATATTTGATTTTAGAATTCATTTTCTGCATTGAAAAGTAATGGAGCTTTTGTTGCTTGAAAAAGTGCAAAAAATTCTACATTTATTGGTTGAAATTTTTGTTGTTGCACAAAATTCCGAACTTTTGCAGCATGAAAATGTGTTTAGAATTCAAATTTACATTTGTGAACCATGTTATGTTCCCCTCAGTACCATAATGTGATGTAGCAAAGCAAAATATTGAAAACAGAAGATGCAGTAGAAGTGCAGTAAATGCCAGGTGGTTTACAAGTGAGGTAAAATTTAAAAATGATCAAGTGAGAAGGAAAACTGTAAGCAAGAAACAATGTAAAATACCAAAAATGTTTGAATGACATAGAGTTACAGAAGATGAATGGCAGAGTACGGGGACTAGAAAAAGGTGAAGGCGTACATAATAGTTTGGATTGAACGAGTGGATGCTTAGCAAGACGCAAAAGTCTACATTAACCCGTATGTGGGAAAGAATATGCCTGAGTGTGAAATGTTCTATCATGGTAGTTTTGTAAGCCAACTCTTGTTAGCTGTGTGCTGTAAACTTTGAGTGGGAATAGACACATGTGATGTGAAAGTGGAATGCGAATAATAGTAGATTAGGTCAGCAGTGTGATAGGGGAGTTAATAATAGTATTGAACACCCTGTCCTAGGNGTACCTCAGGCACTCGCTTCGGGCTATCCTGTCACGAAAAATATATCTCAAAGTCTGCCCGAAGCGTGTTGCAGCCTGGGGGAGAACACCACAATACCCCGCTACAACACACAACTTTTCATTTTGAATACGAGTGTATATACAAGCATTACTCTTAGATTGTATAAAACCCAATTTTTTAAATAGCTCTCTAGTGTAGTATTCCAACACTTAGGAGCTTGCTTTAGTCCGTAGAGTGATTTATGCAGTCTGCATACTAGATTTTCTTTGCCCCTGACAATAAAACCATCAGGTTGAACTAGGTACAGTTCTTCACTCAGTTCTCCATTTAGGAAGGCTGTTGTAACGTCCAAATGATGGACTTTAAGATCATACTTGGCAGCGAGAGCAAGTACTGTCCTGACAGACTCAAATCTAACCACGGGACTAAACGTTTCCTCGTCGTCCATTCCATATTTTTGTGAGTAGCCCTGAGCCACAAGGCGAGCTTTGTAAGAGCAAATGCTTCCATCAGGTCCGTTTTTCTTTTTAAAATCCACTTTGATTTAAAAGGTTTTTTGTCATTAGGGCATTCTACAAGAGACCAAACTTTATTTTTATTTATAGACTCCATCTCATTCTCCATGGCTGTCTCCATAGTTTGGCTTCTGGTCCACAGAGTGCTTCTTGTACACAAGATGATTTATCAAGCTCATTTTTCATTACATACGCCCATTCACCAAACCTATCAGGAGTCCGTCGATACCTGGCTGATTGTCTAAGCTCCACCCCCTCCATCCCAGGCTCTGACTGTCTAGGCTCCACCCTTTCCTCAGAGTCTTCTGGTTCTGGTTCTTGGGGAAAAGGATACAATTACTATCATTTCCTTCTGAAGACTTCTTCTCAATTGACATCTGCTGAGATTCATTAAACACAACATCTCAACTCAAAAATTTCTTTTTAGTGCTTATGTCATACAGGCGATATCCTTTGGATCCACTTCCATATCCTACAAGAACACACGGCTTAGATTTTGGATCAAGTTTTTCCCTCTCATCTTTGGGTATATGAGCGTACGCACTGCATCCAAAAGTTCTGAGGTGCTGTACATTTGGCTTGTGTCCATTAAGGGCTTGATAAGGAGTCATATCATTCAATGCACTAGCAGGGCTCCTAATTTTGACATACACAGCAGTTGATAAAGCTTCACCCCAGAATAATTTTGGTAATTTTGAACCAGACATCATAGCTCTGACAGAGTCATGGACAGTTCTATTCATTCTTTCTGCAACTCCATTTTGTTCAGGTGTCTTAGGCACAGTTTTTTCATGGATAATTCCTTCCCTTTTTAGAAAGTGTTCAAAGTTATCAGAGATGTATTCCCCACCATTATCAGAGCGCAGAATTTTAATTTTGTGATCATAGTGATTTTCTACAAGAGATTTGAACTCCTGGAACACTTCAAAAACATCACTCTTATGTTTGATAATGTACACCCAAGTATATCTGGAGTAGTCGTCAATGAAAGTTACAAAATAGCTTCCACTCCCAAGTGATTTGGGGTTAATCTTGCCACACACATCACTGTGAATTAGTTCTAAGGGTTGACGTTCCCTTTTGTGATTTGTTTTGGGGAAAGGAAGCCTGTGACTTCTACCATCACAACAGTTTTCACAAAAAAAATGTTATCTCCTCTCACAGAACAATCAAAACCTTTAAGAAGGTTTTCATTTGCTAATTTCTTAAGATTATTAAATCCTAAGTGACAGAATCGTTTATGCCACAGAATTTCATCAGAGGAAACTTTCAGGCGTTCAGCAGGTGAATTGAGGGTACAATTAAGTTTATACAATTTTCCTACTTTACTGCCTAAAGCAATTAGCTTGTGGTCCTTATTTACAATCTTACATGAGCTTTCATCAAAGTGAACTAAGTTTCCACTTTCTGTAATCTTAAGCTCAGATAGCAAATTGTAGGCTAAGCCTGGCACATACAAAACTTTCTTAATAACACAGGTATCTACTAGACCTTTAGGCAAAGACACTGACATGGAAATATCACCTACACCAACACCTTTCAAGTTTCTACCATCACCAACTTCAATGTTAATTGGATTAGATAACTCACTCATACAAGAAAAGTCATTCCTATTGTTACACATGTGTGCAGTTGCTCCAGAATCTATAACCCAACAATTATTGACATTTATCACAGATAATGCACTCCAAAATCTTTCTGGTCTTCTCTATGATTCAAGATGTTTTTCCCATCTTCTTTCTTCAATTTTTCTTGACAGATCCAGCACTTGGCGCGGAGGTGTCCACTTTTTCCGCATTCGTAGCATCTTGAGTTTTTCAATTTGGAGCTCACAAGGAATTTTTCACTGAAGTCTGAAGCACTTTGGTTTTTCAGTTTAGTTTCTTCATTCAGAAGGTGCTCTGTCATCATATCCCATGACGGTAGTTTTTTGTGAGCTTCCAGAGCAGTCCCCAGTGTAGAGAAGTAGTCGGGAAGCGATGACAGCAAGATTATAACACGGCTTTCTTCATCAACAGCGTCATCTATCACACTCAAGGACTCAAATCTTTCGACAAATGCTTTGAGATGAGTTTGTAAGTCTTGGTCTTCTTTTAGCTTCATGTTGTAGAGTCTTTCGCGTAGTCTGAACTTGTTAGGCCAAGTTTTCTTTCGGAATGTATCTTCAATTTTGTGCCACAGTTGCACAGGGTCAGTGGGGTCAACCAACAAATACAGTTGACTCGTTTCAACACCAAGCACAATTATTGTAGCTTGCGCGCTGTCTCTTCTTTCTTCAAATTTCCTTCGAGCAGTCTCGTCCGTAGTCTGTGGCATGGTTTCCGTTCCTTGAACCAAATTCCACAACTTTTCCTTCATTAACTGCATTTTCATTTGCAGCTTCCACGTAGGATAGTTTTATCATTAAGAGCCGTGAGGCAGTTCTTAGCACTTTCACTTACGGAGCCTGTCATGTTTCTTTCTTTTTTCACTGTTTCTGTCTCACACTTACTGACAGATCACCAACGTCTGTTCTCACTGTCCCGGGCGGTTTTTCGCTTCGGGACTTGGGATAACCTTACTGAAAATGTTTCTTCCGAAGGTTGACTGAGCCCATAACCTGTTAAGTTTAGGTTAGGGTGAGTGATCGAGACTCTAACAATCTTTGTATTTTCAGTAACACACAGCAGGACAACAGTAAGTTTACATCACGAAGGATAGCGGTGGAGTAGGATCAAGCAAAGCATGAGAAGTTGAGAACCATGAGTTCAGTTCTATGAGAACCATGAGCTCAGTTCTCAGAGCAGAGTACTCTTTAAACACATTCTAACACAAGAACACTATTATTATTTGTAAAATACACATATACATTCAAGGTGCTACAATAAAGATTTCAACAGAAAGATATCCTAAGGAATGAGCGAACTTCACCAGCATCCTTCCTTCACACCATGTACACACAGACAAAAGAGCGCTATAGAGAAACAAACATCGGCATCTAAGGATGCTTTATTTCCAATTCAAGCCTGATACATATCACTTTGTACAGTGGTTTTTCAAATGCCTCATAACTAACACCAAGACGCCATGACGCTCTCCTCCGGTCAAGACCGGTACTCATTTTAGGCACCTGGGTGGAATGGGGTATTGAACTTTTCCCCTATACCCAACGGTTAAAATCGCCACCCAGAGCAGGGATTCGAACTCTCGATGCCATCACGGAAAGGCAGGTCTCTAAACCACACGGCTATGACGAGAAGCTGGTGATGATTACAAAATTATCAAAAAGAAAAGTAAAGCAAAAGAAGGCGACGACCAGTACGTGAAGCGTTGGTCGAAAAAAAAGAAAAACACAGAGCAATCACACGTCGAAAGAGCGAAAAAAAAATTCAAGGCATTGCAAGATCGTCAAGAACAGTACAATGGTGAGCCAGGAGCAAAATGAGAGCATGTGAAAGATTTTCTGAAACCGAAAAAATTTCCACCTAGAAGCATTTTTACATCACCACACAAAAAAGAGCCTCGCAAGAAAGTGAAATATGTTGAAGACAGTGACCTGGAAAGAAGCCAAGAAAATATGGCTTGCGATAGGACATCTCAGTCAGAAGAAGAACACCTCTCGAGCGAAAGCAAACATGGCTCCCACGTTTCAACCTCAAAATCGAGCACAAAGAAGACATTATGAAATCGTCAAGTTGGCTATCCAGTAATGCCATTGATGCATTCGCTATTCTCATTCGAGAAAACTATCCGCAATACATATTTCATTCTCCTCTCACAATATTTTCTCCATTACCACTGAATTGTACGACCGACATGTTTGTGCAAGTCATTAACATCAGGTATTCTGATTGTGCGTTAAGAATGAACAACGATGGTGACGTAAGTGCGCGCGACAGCGGGAGCCATTGGGTCGTTGTCACAAACGCATTGTGTCGCAGAGATCCTGAAGAAGGCGTTGCGTACGTCCAACACATCTGTTCGATGAACGGTGTTGCCAGTCCAGATGTTATAAAGTATATAAAGGAGGTTTACACAGACACTGAAGCCATTAAAAATAGTGTGTTTCAGCAGGGTTGCCAGATTGGCCATTTTTTAAACTCAGTGGCCATGAGAAAATTCACTTGGCCATTTTTACCAATTTGGCCATTGGATTGGCCTTTTTTTAAATTGTGGTGATGGAATATTCCATTTGACCATGTTTTCTGAAATGGAGCGTTGAACGAACCAAGATGCTGCAACGTAATAGGTATTATCGAAGATCGAACGAGTCTTCTTCAATCTTGGCGAAACTAATGACCAGGAATAACGAGCACATTGCCCATTTATGAAATTGTCTATAATACGGTAGCATGTGAAAGGAAAAGCCTTGAGTAATACATTTGTGAATTGGGAAGAATTGCTAGCTTACTTCACATGCTGTGAACAATCCGCAGGTAATGACACTCTCTTCAAGGTTAGGCTCATAAAAGAAAGTGCTACAGGATGTACAGAGTAAACAATTTTTACTTTGTTTTTTACTTTGCGACACCTGTTCATAAAGAATTTGAAAGGATTAATTTTGCATTTCAGCAGACTTATGATGATTCCTATGATCTCGCAAAAGAATTGTGCAGACACCAAGATAGTTTGCATCAAATGCTGTATAACAAAACCCGAACTGCTAAAATCTTAGAAAATGTGGATTTTGGAGAAAAGAAACTAGTACTCACCTAATAAAGTTTATAAATCTTCCTGATAAAGACCTAGAACACCATAAAATTTACTGTGCAAAACCCAGATGCCAAGCTATGCTTGAAGAAGCTTTGAATAAAGTAAGCAAGCGATTCCCTGAAACAGTAGATGTGTTTAAAGGTATTTTCCTTCTAAATCCTACCATTCTTTTGAGCCAAACGGATAGGGGAAGATTTTCAGATCTGCCATTTTTTGATCTAGTCGAAGAATAGTATCGAAAAATCAGTATATTAGCCTGGAATGGAAAAAAAATATTCAAAGAACATGAAATTCATAAAGAAGCGCTGGAATTTTGGGCATGCTGTTTCAAAGCATGAACAATTTATAGAATTATCACACTACGCATTAACACGCCTCATAGTGCCCCCAGTATTGCAATATATTGTTGAAATAATTTTTTCTCATGTATCATCAATTGAAACAAAGCCCAGGAATCTATAAAAAAATCAAACCCTTCGATTCAATTGTTAGAATTGGTTCATTTTTTAGTGACAACGACATGTGCTGCCATAATTTCATAAGTACGCTGAAGAGACTCTGCAGTAATAACCTGTATCACACCACCCAAGAAACAGGATACTTGCAATATCTCGAGGACGTGAACTTGTCATAATGTTGTTACTGTCAGTATCAAGTTTATTAATATTTTGATTTTTAATTGAACTAATGTCTATTATTTATACATTATACAATAAATAAATAAGGTTTTAGTAGGTCTATGTGTGATTTAATCAATAAAAATTTTGGCCAGTTGTTTGGCCATGGAATATTTTGAAGTCGCCATTTTGGCCATTTTTTTCATAAAATGTGGCCATGAGCTAACCGATTTATCTGGTAACCCTGTGTTTCAGTGCCTAAATGTACAGCACCAAATGAACGGTGCAAATTGTGGTCTATTCACTCAAGCATTCTCTACCTTTGTAGTGAAAGGAAAAGAGCCGTCTTTCCTGTCCTACGACGTGCACAAGATGAGGAAACATCTTATTTCGTGCTTTGAAAAAAATTCGTTGATGGTTTTTCCCCTAATGGCAACGTCTGAAAGCGTCAGCCATTAAAAAGTAAAACTTCTCGGGCCTATGGATCACGAATTCAAAAAGAAATAATCATCAAGTGTGGAAGCTAAATGTTCAAATGTAAAATACATGCACTTTTATTTTTAAAGAACGAGCTACCGTTTATTTGATTGACTACATTCAGGAAGCTTTATCATCAATGTTATTCAAACTGTGTGATTATGGAATGAATGTGGATCATGTAAGTTATGTTATGTTATGCTATGAATGTTTGTAGGTTATTAATGTTGATTATATTATCATGTCAATTTCAACAAACTTTGAGAATTTCTTTGCTTAATTCATTTGTTTAACTTGAACTCAAATACAGGCCTGCAAGTTTTGCCTAGCAAGTGGTCAAGGCCAAAATTTTAGTCCCACTGCTCGGATTCACTGAAAACGGCAGCTGGTCTGAGTAGTGGGGCGGGAATCGAAAGCCACAACTCAACGAGGCCCACAAAAGAGGAAGACCGACTGAACTTCATGGCTACACACACTCGACGTCTCTCAGACATTCTCTTATTGGGATTAGTAAGCACATTGATGACTTTGAAAGTGAAGCGGAGGAGGCAAATGGGAGCTGTGCTCCCTCCCCCCCGGTAAGTGCATGCAAAAAAATTTTCTAATAGCTGGTCCTCTGGAGAAGTGTATCAGCTGTAATTCTAATGTAGATTGATGGCTCAAGGTGGCGCATGTTATCTGGGAATTAAGAGCTAACGAGAACGTAGCTCCCTGTTGTCTGTGAATGATCAAGAATGTTGGCATATACGATTTTCCTTAAGAACATTTTGTTCTTTCGTTTGAGAGTAATTTGACGTCAACAGGCGCATTCTTTCAAAACTTACGGCTGGTAAACTCAAGTCTTTTGACGGAGCTCGAGTGGGCAAGGTTTATCGAAGAATTTCTGTAGTTTCCAGTAAACCATTTTTGTCGTGTCTCAAATAGGGTACCTGAAAATGCTTTGCTCTTTTGTTTGAGTGTTATATGAAGTCGATGGGTGTGTGGTGCCCCGAAAATTCCAGAACAATTACTACAATTTCAGAGTTAAATATTTAAGTAGATTTTGCGCCTTAAAAAGCGTTTCTTTGAAATATAAATAATAATTCATGTCAAGCGTTTTACGAGGCGAGTAGCTGGAGTCTTTCTGGCAACATTTGACGCTCTTCAAGCGGTGTTCGCTAGCCAGTGGTCAAGTGTTCCGCCAGACTTCGTGGCGTTAACCCCTGTGCCTAATAACCCAATTGAAAATACCCTTTTCAGGTAGGAAAGTAGTCGTAAAAGGTCAAAAAGGGCTTAAAAGTGTCATAAATCACGACTTCAAACCGACTCCTACCTATACTTGGCCTATTACGGCTTGAAAAGGGCCCTTCATCCAACTGGCATTTTATAGGTCTAGTCGATGGCTGTTTTCGGGCTCATTCGGGTCGTTTAAAGTTGTTTCCTGGCCGTTTTCGACGAGCTCTATTTAGAAGCGTAACATATTGTAAAAAGATATTGTTATCTGAACTGTTGTGCTTATCGTATTACTTGGGTAAAAACAAATCTAATTGTATACGACAATTAATTCCACATTCAATATGAACTCACGCAGTCATCGGCCGCCGTTAAAATAATATAATTTTGTTCTCTCTCATTAGACTAGCAAGAACAAGTTAGTGATCGACATTGACCAATCCGCGATTTTCGACGGGTGAAATGTTACACGGCCACTAACACCTTATACTTTTATAAGTAAAAAGTATCTCAAGAATGTCTGTGCTATTTTTAGAACTGGAACGGCTGTTGGAACCCACTGTTGGTACAGTAGGCCTTCCCAGTCTAAATTTTTCGCTGGCGCATGCATATTTTTCGCCGCCCAAGCGATTTCATCGCCGAAGAGGCGGCTATTCTACTTATCGATTTATATCGCCGCTCAATGTATAAATTTTATACAAAATTTTGCATAAAAATGCAAAAAAATTCAAACTGCAAGTGCAACCGAGCGGGTTAAATTTTTACATTCATTTAACAATATTACACACACTTGCATATTGCTTTTGTAGACAACATTTCCAAACTATTTACAAGTTTTGCAACGTGTTAATAATTTTCTCTTGTCTATAAGAGTACTGCTGTCCATTTTGACACGAATGAATTAGGAAACACAGCCTGATCATTGTAACGTAAACCATATTGTAATTGAAATTGCTCAAATTGCGACATTGCTCTTTTTTCGCCGGTTCAAAAGTTGCAGTGCTATACACTTCCAAAGTCGAATTCTAACCTTGAGGTATACGAGTTGAGTGACACTGCATTCCAAGTTTTTAATTTTCAAATCGCGTGATGTATTGAATCGTTCTATACAAGTATATACACGTAACACTCGATGCCTAGGAATTTACCTCATCATCTGAACATTTGAGAGGTGGTAGGTAGGTCGTCTAGTGATTACACGGGCCAATTCGATTATCCGCAAACATTTGGATTTATCTCAAGCTATTGAACTGTTTTTGATTTATATTTGCAGATAGATATAAAGTGTATGCATATATATATATATACTCATCATGTAAAAATATATGTGTATTATGCCGTTGGAATCCAAAAGTGGACGGGTAGTTATTTGCAAACGTTCACATTCGATTGTTATATTTTGAATTAAATAATCTGTTTCCAAGTTCAAAAATAATAGAAAATTGAAATAAGGAATCCATATGATGAAAGTCTGCCTGAATCAAGGACAAGAATGTCACAGAGTTCATTCAAGTGCAACGTTTTTAAATTAGGTTACACAAAATCTTACCTTGGTTTTAATGTTAGCTTAGCGTTTACGTATTAAAAAATAGTCAAGTTATAAAGATAATAGTTCACAATGCTCCTTTTGAACTGTCTGTTTTTCCGCGCAATTAGAATTTGACTTCAAATCAAGTAAACCTGTTTCAATCAGAAAGTTTTGAAGTATGTTGACATGTATGAATCATATTTTTGAAGTGCATTTACCATGACTAGGTTGTGGAAATTTGTTCAAAACCGTACTTATTAATATTGTTTGCGAGTAATGTCCAAAATCAAGTTGAATAATACATAAAAGTACATTTTTTTGAACTCATTTTACTGTTCATATAATTCACACATGAAACCCATGGAATTGTAAAATATCTACTGATGATTTTATTGGCAGCTCTGATTGAGTCTTGTTATGACATTTTCGAATGCTGTTACTTGTGAAAATTCAATGGCGTAGACGCAGGTGTAATGAAGATTGAAGCAGAAGCGGCTCTTTACGTACGCTTAAAAAAGTGTTTGATGGCAAATGGTTTTTATGATAACCGTCAATGTCCCGATTTTGTTTTTTTCTACTTTTCAAAGGGAAATTACTAGTGGATTGCAGCATGTGTGCAACGCAACGTTGACGACGGAACACTGCAGAGAGAGAGCTAATGAGTGTGCCGAAAATTTCTGCTGTTTAGACTATAACTTCATGTTGTCTCCATTCAGATAAGCGAAAAAGTTATTGAAATCTTCAGCAGTTCCGAAAAGAGCTCTGCAAGACAAAAGGTAATGTAAAACTTTTAGTTGTATCTTCTATTCCAAGTTAACACAGTGAATCGAAGTTTTGCTAATTGATGAGTTTAGTAATACCCTTTATTTTGAAAAATGAATGGCTATTTGATTGACCCATTATAGTACTGTGTTTTTCAAGAGTAGAAGTTATATGTGCTTCAATTTTTTTCAGCCAAAAATGGTAAAAATATTGTTTGTAGCTTTAACTGAAATAAAGAATGCAGTAGACATTCAAAAAATTTAATTTGCATTTAGATAAAAAATTGAATGATTTTCATGCAAGATTTAGCTACAAATGCTTTTCTGAAAGTAATTTTTCAATTGATAAATAAATGATGATTGAAATTGTTCCAAATTGGCAAAAAATTTTGCATTGGCACTAATTGCTTGTTTTATATTGAAATTTAACACAAAATCTCTCATTATTAGTTTTTCAAATTAGTGATAGTTGAACATTTTTAATCATTCTATGTTTTTTACCCAAGTACTTTCAATTTGCTAGCAATTTACAAGATGTTTTAAAATAATTTGTGTATGGCTATTGTGTGAAGTAGTCCTAATGATAGCTTGATTTCACTCAATGAGCATGAATGACTCCTCTCATATAATTTTTTTTATTTTAATTTTATAGTTATTTTCTTACTGCTCATTGCCTGTAATATAATGAAGAGAAACATCATGCAAGCTTCTGTACTTTAGTAGGGAAATAGAAGCACACCTCCTCTGAGTTTACACAGCATTAACACGTTAGCTGCACGTGAGCCACCGTTGGTACGTGGAGGGAATTTTCACAATGCTGCTAACTGACCAGGAATCACAAACTCGATTTTTACATATACTAAATCAAAGCTAAATAAAGGCACAATGCAGTTAATGTTTGCTACTTTCAAAATTGCTCACCTCTATCAACTTTAAATTTCAACTGATCACTAAACTTTAGTTTAACCCATGGTGGTTAACATGTTCAAATAAATGATTAGATTTTGAATAAGTCAGCTTTCCATCCTACATCTGATCACTTTCAAATGTGATTTTTAATGCCATGAACAGCGATCAAACAAAGTTGTTCACAAAGGTGGCAATGCAGAGTTGGCCACCAAAGGTGACCTAACAGAGTTCATATAGTTTATATACAAATAGTTCCTCTTTGTTAATTCATGATATAAAAACAATGAAACGTGATCAATTGGTCTTTCTGTAAAATTTTGTTCAGGGTAGGCTACATGGAATCTAAATTATTATGAACTCTAATTTCACATTGAAATTTGACTAAATTGAATGCATAAAAATCCAGTTCAAATGAATAAAGCTTATTGAGAATAAGAATGTTCACGTTGAGATTGGGAAATTTACAAAACAAAAAATTGAAATTGCCAAGGGATCAGTGCAACAGTTCATAAGATACAGGGTCTAAAAGCTGGTTTAATGAGTGATATACCAGCTTGGAGGTTAATGGAGGTTAATGTACTTTGGTATTTTTTCAAAACAACAAACTAATTGATTATCAAAATTTTGATGCTTATATAATGTTAATGATGTTAAAATAAACAACTTTTCATCTATACACTTTCCATTTCTACTCTCAACTTGAGTTCTGCCGAAAATATATGTTCTTCCATAAATGGTGAAAATTTTGAATATATACCTTTTTTCCAATCCAGTGTTCTAAACTCTGTTACTGTTTATTATATACTGTTTGTTATATATTTGATTTTAGAATTAATTTTCAGCATTGAAAAGTAATGGAGCTTTTCTCTGCGTTCTCTCGTTCTCTGCGTTCGTTCACCGTGAACGCACGCTCCATGTCACCGGAGCTAAATTGTTCAGAATGTGAGGGAAGGAAAACTCCACGAAATACGAAATTAGAACTATGTGACCGTAAATGTGCCCTCTACCTAACTAAATGGTGAAAGTAAACTACAGTGTTTCAGTGACTCAGTTCTGATCATTTTAACAAGCAGATCAAAGTGGCGTGATGTGTAAACTTGTGTCGCAGTGCTGTTTCCCTTGCGGTGACGTGAACCGCGAACAAGCTGACCCCCGCCCCCTCAACCTCCGCTCCTTCCCTCTAAATCACCTCTACTCTAAACGTGGAACAAGTGCCGTTGTCTCCAGCGTCGAGACAGAATAGGAAGTGTGCTCTGGCAAACTCGCATCTTTGGAAAATAATGGTGACCATCTTTTGTGAACCACTTTCCGTTGTAATAGAGAATGAATGTTGAAAAAGATCTCTACTGCACACGAACAATTTCTGATTCACCAAATTAGCTTTCATTATTATCTTTTTCTGTTGATGGGCAATTTTCGTCAACTAGTGACGTTAAAAGTGAGAAGGGTGAAAAACTTCTTCTTTAAAGGAACTTTTAAGTTAAAAAACTAAATAAACTTGATCTAGCAGCTTTCGGAAATAATTTGCCATGTTAAAAATAGCAAGCCTGTGTTCACAGACAGAACATAATTCCACAATGTGAGGTAAACCCAAGCAATATAACGTTTCTCTACAACGTTGCTTCTCGAATAGCTCATCACAGCAATCTTCTGATGGAAGAGTTGAAGTTCTTTTTTATTTTATTTTCCCTTTCTCTTCCCTAAGCAGGACAGCAAGCAACGCTGTTTCGACGACCGCAACCATCTAACCCCCTCCCACCCCTTGTTCCACCCACCCTCTCTCCTCTTCTAGCTTACACCCCCCTCCTCCCTCACTTTCCCATTGGCAGTTTCTTTTCATCTACCTTTAAAAAGCGATGTCTTTTCTTAATCTCAATGAACAAAACTAAATTTTCTTCCTATCTAACAACGTCACAATGTATGCATACAGAATCCATTCAACTACTTGGAAGGTTGCCTCATCTGAAACAACAACCTCCTCCAGTGCAGCTTCGTACGAAAAGCTCCGTAAAAAGCGTAATGCACCAGTCATAAAGAAGAAAGGCGGACCAAATAAATCCGCCCCCGTGAATCCACCAGTTCAAGGCCAACACTCAAAACAGCAAAATCATCTCGGACGTTCATGAAGTCTGATATCAGCAAGTGCTTCTCAGCCACTGAAGCACCACTAATATTGACTGCAAAATCAGAGTCATCCGACACGGGCGAAAATCTCTCAAGCGCTGTTTGTAATAATTCAGCTCCCAATAATAATTCATCTTCTCAAGTTCCGACACCTGCTACTGGCAAACCAGAAGCGAGCTCAAG